>JAWQRJ010005715.1:0-10057 GCA_033557515.1 Diorygopyx duplodentatus | reverse complement strand
ATATTTCACGTGTTTAGTTCTTGACAACATAATGTAGTTTGGTTTTAGCTTATTTTATGGTAATCTAAGACATAAATTACTAAAGAAAGTGATCAAATCGTTCTCCATTTCTTTCTAAACAAATTAGAATTCTTGATTGGACTCCATTGACAGTTACATTTGGAATTTAAATATGCACCTATGACCAGTGTTGATGTGGAAAGAAATTTTTCAAATGATAAAAACATCAATTTTTTTTCACAAGTGATCGACGACAGAAAATTAAAATGGAACTTTTAATGAACATTTCATAATTTCTGTGCTTTCTTTTTTTGCATATGTAATGCTTTTTTCGCGAAAATCGATATTCTTTTTAAGTGCCTTTTCCACTATTTTTAATGCTTTTTAATCCGGACTCTAGTCATTATTATAGTTGAAAAAAACTGATTTTAATTTATTTAATCTCTCTAACTAGAATTGGCTGTTCTTTTAATCATTTTCTCATGTTTTAAGCATTTTGTTTAGTAAATGGTTGTATATGGTGGATACTTGTCATTTGTGGTTCAGCTACGTATAACTGGGAAAAATATTTAACCCAAGTGTTTTCTATGGTCTTTGGCGAGGCCACCTATTATAATTTTACACGTTTCCCAATTAATCTAATTTTTGCTTTAATTATGGATTTTGTATTGGTTAATAGCGTTCCTGAATTAGATTTTCAATTCCCATTTATGTAAAAGTTTTGTCCCGTTTTTAGATACTAAAATCATAAGATCGCGTGATAACATTATAGTTATTGATCGGTACACTAAGTGAACTTCAGCTTATACAAACTTTCTTATACACATTCTGTTATGTCTAGTTTTGGGGAAAAAATCAAAGTTAAAACTAACGGAACCATTTCTGAAAACATTTCTGAGAACATGAACGGAACGTTTACGACGCATTTGTTTGCACTTTCGGTGTAACCATAACATAAATTTGTCATGAAAATAAAGTTGGTCTATCTTGTTTACTTCCATAGATGTTTCAAATTCTCAGAATTTGAAACATAATATTTGTCAAAGGATCTGAAATATCTCTGATAGGGTATATGGATCCTCCAATTAGAGAAGAAATTTAAAAAAAGCTATAATATACAGGATGTTAAGTAGCATTATTAGCAGCATTGTGTAGCGTATGAGATGGCCCAACTATCCTCTGAACTGTTCAGTTCATTTAACACTTACTTATTATTAAATTTTAAGTGTTTTTTTGGTAATTGTTTGTATCTAAATTATTATGACCCTACAATAATTAACACGCCACGTATAAAATTCCAATCACAATTCTTGCTTTGCTAAATAGATAATAATGTGAACAGCACTGTAATTAATTAATAAATCTCACATTATTTCACATATTCAAATATTGTCAGTACGACAATATTTCTCTCAGTATATGACTTAGGAAACTCCAAGTAAACAGTAATAACCGTAGTGAAATGACGAAACCACCGACGAGTGGGTACTTGATCGTCGATGGATTTGGATCATGGTTACCTTAGCTTATCCAGCCAATAACCATCTTGCTCGAATGTCAGTAGTAATTGCTGATGATGTATATAAGAAACCATTCTTCCCTCTCCACCGCACCGGTTCTCTATAGCTATACACACCTTGCAGGTATCCAGCGCATTGCAGCTCCAACTATCGGGAAACTGTGAACTTGTAGAACGTTTGAAATTTTTTTAAATTTCCGGATTGTAACGTATACGCGAGTGGACGTTTACCGGCGTTTTAAGTTAAGTTAGATAAAACGTAAGTACTTAGATATTTATTGTTCGTAATTAAATGGTTTTTATCATCACGATCTTTTGAAGGAAACAATTGATTTATGTAAATGTGAAACAATATGATTTTTTGTTTTGACCACACTTCAACTTTCATTGTTTTTAATAATCAGGAAACTAAAAAAATTAATATTATAGCGAAGAATATTGTGTAATTTTTAAAACTTTTTTTACACAAAGATTACTTTTTCCTGTCAATAGTTTATATTGTTTATACATTGCACACAATAGCGATTTCACGCACTTTCATAAAGCAACTAATAATTATAAAAGATAATTGCCTGCATATGAATTATTTATGGAAATTTATAATTAGTTGTTTTACAGATTCACTTTCTTTATTAGAACAATGGTTTTAAAAAGTTGAAAAAGGCATAGAACAAATGTGATACTTCTATGCCTTTTTCAAGTTTGTTAGCAGGAATATTACCGTAAAAATTTATTGTTTTCGTTTACGAAAATTAGCGGCGCTAACTTGTTTTCTTGCAAAGTATTGTGTGCTAAAACAATTGCTGCAAAATTGTAAATAAACATTACTTTGTGTCTTATCTTACATTAGTCCTAAATACGAAAGGCTGTATTTTAAAACAACATATCGTTCTATATAACTTTCTGCATATTCTCTGAAAATATCTTGTTTTATGAGAAAAATATTTTTGGGAACAAATATTTTTGCGTCAATAGCAGGGATTATTGTTGTCTTTTAATATTACCATAACTTACGACATACCTGTTAATAAAAAGACTTTTTGTAAATAAACATGTAACAATGGGGTTATAATAAGTATTGGTAGCAAAGCATTCACACTCTGGATTAAGTAACTTAATTAACATAACATAAGAAATGCAGTCATTCATCGCAGTAGTCATAATTATTCCATTTCTATGTCTAAGTACTAACGATCTAAAACCATTTTCAATTGCCATGAAACGTAATTTTTCAATGTACTATTTATCATATTCGGTGAATTAAAGATAGTAAGTGTATCTACTTATGTTTTAGATTTGGATGATCGATATCACTGTAATTTGAAGTGTTTCAATAAATGTTGACCAATCTCAAGGATTCCTATCCTACCCTACAACTGCTAATAATTTTACTAAACACACTACGCCAAACGATATTTACAAAATAATTCGGTTCAGTTATAATTGGAATATTCATTATTATTTTTTCTTATAAATAAAAACTCAACTCAAGGTGTATCTACCACGTTATTATGTTTACCAATTATTGTTTATTGATTCTTTGAGTAAACATACTAGCAGACACTCAGGCATTATTGATGATTCTACTTTAGATATGGATTAAAATAAAAATGGAATAAATTTTTAAAATAAAGTTTTTCGACAAATGTTAGAAATCGAAGAAAGGGAAGGACAATAACATAATAGAATAACATCAGAGGGACAAATTCAAGGTTTGGATATTTTGCACAGAAGTTAAGAAAGGAGGCAATGTTTTTTATATTAGTTGGTAATGTAGAAAGCATCTACAGATTTAGTTATCAACAATTACAATACAATTATTTGTTGGGTTGGTAACGTCTTCCTTCTTTTGCACTTCTATTATTTTTTGGTAAACTATTTTACTTTCTTTTATAAATCAAGCTACAACGAAACCAGTTCAGAACTAAATATTTTTTGCATTAAAACACACATTCGGATTTGCACATTATTTTCCAAAACTCTTTATATCATTGACGAGACTGTAGGTCTTCAAAAACAAATGATTTGTGTGTGTATTAAAATTTGTAATTTTGGATTAAATCAAATATCCAAAGAATCATTTAATATACAATTTTAATGTAAATATTTTTTAGTGTACTGGTATTTTAATTAATTGTAGCAGTCCTTTCTTAAACTTTAGTTTACTTTTTAGTCTACTTAACTTCCTTAACTTGCTTTTTATTAATTTACTAAATTACCAAAAATAATAAAAAATTAAATTATTTTTTTTACTAATTTAATCTACAGCAGAATTGTTTTAAAAAATTACAATCAAAATACAAAAAAAAAAGAAACTGATTATCAAAGAACTTAAAAAGTTTCGTTAAAGAATAAATTCGTTACAAAGTACAAAAATAGTAAAACTTTTCATAATAAAACAGTCATAAATGTTGAAAATAACAAAAACTTTTCATTGATCCGAGTAAATTAATAAAAAAGTTTGCAATAACTACAATAACTAATACACACGTTGGCAATAAATTTTTCAGAGTAAAAAGTGTCATCAATGACGTGACTTTCAAGGTTGGTTGCCCAATGGGTAATTGAAAAATGCCCAGTGGTTTTATTTGGTAAAACCCACATAAAAAAACAGGGGCTTTTTAAATGTTGGATGCTTACCTAAATACACAATATTTATTTATTAAGAACATAATTTTAACTTTATTCACATTACCATTCATTTGGTCCTCATCTTAATTATCTATAGATCAAATGAGGTACATTTTCGAAATGCGAATAAACAATAGATTAGTCTAAATTTCCACTTATTTATAAATTATATTTCTATTGATATAGATATATGCATCTATTGATATACTCTATTGATATACATGAAAATGTACGGTTAATTATTAAATGGAAAGACATTTAGAAATTCTAAATTGGAATTTGCGCTGAAATTGGAAGTCGGCCATAATGGAAACTTTGTGCACCAAAGAATTCAAGTTTAAAATTATTTTAGGAGCATCAATTTCATGATGTGAATATTCATTTCATGACTATAACTTTGACTCTAGACAATTCCCTATAACTTAACTTTCTGTTTTAGATACAAAATGGTTGCTTTGAAAAAAGTCCTCGAAGATCTTCTGATCAGAAGCGCTCAATCACAAGAAGAAACAAGTGCGTCAGAAAATTCGCCAGTTCTGGCCAAAGTCGTCGCAATGTGCGTCCTCTTCATATCATCTCTAACGCTGGGACTCCTTCCCATACAACTTTCCCGGTGGTTCAAATGGCAAACCAATCCGCAAAAGAACATCTACGTCAACTTATTGTTATGCTTTGGAGGCGGTGTATTGCTATGCACCACGTTTTTGCATTTGCAGCCAGAAGTCAGCGAAAGCATAGCCCATCTACAGGAAAATGGCGACCTGCCAGAATTCCGGTTTCACTTCCCCGAAACGTTGATGCTAATCGGATTCTTCACCATGTACTTGGTCGAAGAAGCAGTTCACACTTACTTAGCGGCTAAAAGTAAGAAATGCGAGATGATAACGTTCTCCAGGACCCATTCTATTAGAAGAGGGGAAAGAGATGATAGCACAACGATGTCTACTAACGAATTAGTAAAGAAAATGGAAGAAGCGGCTAAGGAAGACCATAAAGATTTCACTCACGACCATAGTCACGTTGGACACAGTCACGTAATGATGGAAGATGGCGTTGTTAGGAGTATAAGAGGGTTGCTGGTGGTATTGGCATTATCGATTCACGAATTATTCGAAGGATTGGCAGTGGGCTTGGAGTCATCACCTTCTTCAGTTTGGTACATGTTTGGAGCAGTGAGTGCTCACAAACTGGTGATCGCTTTCTGTATTGGAGTCGAACTGATCACCATACAAACCAAGAGAATGTTGACTGTGATATATGTTTTTACTTTTGCTGTGGTTAGCCCACTGGGCATAGGAATCGGGATTGCTGTGAGCGATGAAACAACGGCAGCCGTCCCGTCTGTGATATTACAAGGTCTGGCTTCTGGAACCCTTTTGTACATAGTATTCTTCGAAATAATCCAAAGAGATAAAACTGGCGGCTTGAAGCAGTTTTGTGCCATTATTGTCGGTTTCTGTTTGATGTTCACCTTGACGGTTCTAAGTAAGTATACAAAACTATGATTCCTTGTTTGTATGTTTCTTTTTAATAGGATTGTGTCGTCGCAACGTTTACTTAGAGTCGCAATAGTAACCATAAGTTTAGTATAAACAAAAGAATTAAACAATCGCGCACACTCACCAGTTGTTGCTGCAGGTGAACGGGACTTTTTCTTTTACCTATGATTTATTTCTCAGCTGGTTCCTTTACCGCATGTTTTTAGACAAGGTCAAGTTACATAAATAACCGATATATTCGTTATGGTCAATCTGTTTAGGCATACCGGGTATTTTATTTATTTGTTCTACGCCATAAATAATTCTGCTGAGAGTGTGAAGGTCGATAACCGCAATGCCTAAGCACGTACAGAGAGCATGTGTAATGATTTGCACAACAAAACTAACGATGAGTATATACACTTATGGGAAAAGGAAAATTTATTTTCATTAGTTTACCACACAAGTTAAGCTAAATGGCTTAGGTCATAAATTTTATGTGACGTTTTGGAGAAATCATTTTGTTCATGGGATATAATTTATTTTTTTATGCTCCTTCATTTGAACATTTATCTATTTTATAACCGCAATGCTTGCTTTCGTAGAACTTGAATCATCCACATTTATTCAAACAAAATGAACCAAAGTTTTTTTTATATATAATTATGAATCTCACTTTTATTACTGTTATTACTAAAGAAAAATTACAATTTTGCACCCTTTCCTCGATTTTAATTATCTATTAATTACTGGCAAATGTTGCACTTAATATACCCAACGTATGATATTTTAAAAAAGTTTATTTATATTTAATCAAATCTGTTAAAAGTAATCTGTTAAAGTTAAAAGTAAAGTAAATTTTTGATCAAGCAGTTTAGGAACTTAATAAAAAACAAAATCAGCATTGTGGTTAAGGTGAAACTTATACATTGTTGTAAGCTTCTGCAGTTGCTCTTTCAACAAAAAATCTAAAATGATGGAAAGACTGTATTCTTGTCTTAAAAAAATCAAGTTACTTATGGTTGTAAACTTATATCCAATCTTTTAATATCCATGTCATAAACGGTTTGCATTCTGCAATATGTATTACACAACTGATTCTTATTTAGTTCCAGAGATATTTGAATTGAATAAAAATATGCAACACGGATGAATTGACAACTAGAACTTGTAACAGTAAAGTGTTGCATTACAATGATTTATAGTGATGTTTTTTGTATTATTGTTCAAATAGTGGTACATTTTATTCGGGAAAAAAATGGAAAAATTACATAAACACATCGTTAAATCAACATAGATATTTGTTTTATACATAATGATGTAGACACGAATTTACAAAAGAGGACAATCTGCATTTTGTTAACGATACTAATAATTAAGCTAATTAATGTAATAATTATACTAGGTTTGTTAAAAGCAATCCATTTTTTAATTTGCAACTAGGAAGGCGTTAGAGTGTTTTCTGCACCAAAAGAAAAATGTTGTTTTATTTAATTTTCATTAATATAATTTTGGCCACTCAATGTCAAGAATAATCAATTCAAGAAATTCATAATCAATTAAGAAGTTGAATGCAACAAATAGTGTCCCCGAGTGGGATTCGGACCCGCGTCCCTCCTATTACCGAGAATAGAAGTTGGCTGTGATTTTCTTCAATGGGATTCTCACCTTTCCCGTTTGTTTTTAAAATGCCTTAGCTCACGAATGCATTCCAACTAAGGAATTTCCAGTTCAGTTTTGCTAATTCCAAAGTTCCTTCAAAATTTATTAACCAAACGGATTCCTTGATTCTTAACGCAATCATTGTTCAAAATCTTTTATTTACTTATCATATATTGTAGCTTCTACGTTCTTTAGACATTTCAGGGACACATATGTTTTATTGATTACTTAAGTTTACTGCTTTAGGTCGTCTTAGCTTCTTTTCTTTTTCTACTTGCAAGGAATTTACATTGCCTACATAACATAAAAAATATTTATCCTTGTTATATATGAGAAAATGTGTTGTTTTGACTGGTTATCCAATGTGCGGTAAACAATGTTTATGTTGAACCGCGGATTATTTTAGACACTCTAGAAAGAATGTTGGACTTTACATAATTCATAAACCGACGGCAAAAACAAATCATGCGGTACGCTCGTTTTTATTATTATTGCAATGAATAAGGCAGAAACCTCCACTGTATTTATAGGATGCGGCATAGCGATCTTCTATAACATACAATCTTGCTGCATTAAAATGCATTACGCATTTGCAGTGTGAATGAACTATTGCATTCGCATCGGCATTTACCTTAGACAGCGAACTAAATTCAACGTGATAATAATACATTATGAACCTGCCAATGTTTATAAATGAGCTTGTATTCACGATGTTAAAAGAAGTGTTGAATAAGTACTAAAGTTTTTCAGTCCGCACTTAAAACTTTATTACATTAGCAAATCCTGCTCTGCTCGCAAACGATGTTGTCTGGTTAACGCCTAAATAGATTGAAATTTATGCTCTAACACTTAAAACCGAGTTTATCGTTTAATGAATTGAATTAAGCACCTACTGGCCGTCGTAGGCAAGAGTAACGGGGTCCACAAATTGGGTTATGTTCGTTCTGAATGGAAAGCCTGTCCTGTCCCCACACGCATAACCAGCAAATTGCAATTGCTCGTTTCCTTTTTAATACCGATTCAGGATGATGTGTACACACGTGCTTGCCTACGACTCGTTTTTTGTTATTATCCTATCAAGGTTTACTGCGGAATGGTAACTTAGGATGCATAAATTTTCGTATTTTTAATGCCGACTTAAGCTGCTTAATGCTGCTTTATCCATTAACCGCTCCAAACTGTGTAAAAATGGTTATGTTTATAAATGATAAATTAAAAGGTAGCTAAAATTAAACAGGTAACAATTTTTTTAAGCGAGTTGATGGTGGAACTCAATCACCCTGTATAGAATGTTATATCCTGAAGATGCACCTAACGTTCATTAAGAAAACGAGTGTATAGTTAATTATTTAATAAAATATTGCCAGAGATGAAACGTGATGCAATATGTCTCAAAACGGAATGTTAGCTTAATTACTCAACATTCAGTCATTCTAGTAAATTAAAACCGAATTAAATGACAAATTTAAAATTTTGATTTGAAGTAGATACAATTTCTAGATCTTCTTTTGATGAAAAAATCAAATAAGTGACGAAAAAAAATAGGGAATATTCGTTCGTCTTTGAGCTATGAAAAACACTCCCAAGGTTAATCACAAGCTATTATCCCTAAATTTTTGACCCACATTAAAGATTATTGCTATATCTGCACCAAGGGGCAAGAAAGACATCAATTCAATTAAATGAATTCTCACTCATATTCTAACACATACTTATTTGCAACTCTGTAAGATGCCAACATAAAATATAAACCAACCCAACCCAACATAAAATATATTAAAACAAAAGTTTTTTATTATTTCTTCTAATGTAATTTCTAGCAAGGATAGTTTTATTTGTAAATAGTGTTAGAAGTAAAAAGTTATGCAGGGTGCCCGAAATCCATTTTTTTTATTTTTAAGGGGGAGAATAAAATTAAAATGGAAATTTCTTACTTAGAGACTACCTCTTTCTTGAGGTAAGGCATTTTTAAAACGAACTAGAAAGGTGAAAATTCCATTGAAGAAAATCAACTTCTACACTCGTAAAGGGACAAAAGTGTCTCGTTTCTTCTTTGAAACGGGAGTTTCCAAAATCGATTGAAGATTGTATGCACTGTTTATTACTAAAATAAAGTAAATTAAATAGTCTATTGACACTCACTACAGGGTCCGGCACGATGAGCGACTGAATATTAACAATTCCTGAGATATGTCAGTTTCAACAAAAAAAAGTGACAGTTACATTGCTCTTTTAAATGACGTGTAGAACTACTGCAAATAAAGGAAATTTATTTGGCCACGTTAATGAGATGACAAACCTTTATTGGAAAGTTTATTGAATTTTTTTAAATATTTTATGGGGTGTTCAAAATATTTATTTAAATACTACGTTAAAAAAATAGCAAAGGTCATTTTTTTAAATGAGAACTTTATTATTTCTATACATATTTGAATTCTTCTAAACAAATGATATTAATGTTCTGTAGAATATCCTATACCTAAAATGCTTTGTTATTGGGATAAATTAGTTTGAAGAAAATGTATCAAAATATGCAATTTTAATTAATAATTCTAAATTTAAACCGACTTAAAAGAACAAAACGTATTTTAATTATAACAAATAAACACAAATAGAAATTCAACTGATCAAATCTTGTTACTTGTAAAGCTAAACTAAAAAAGAAAACGTATCAAAATACGACCAAATAAAGTGTATAATCGTTTTTTTTTTAATTGAAGTAAATGTTCAAAACCGCTACCATTTTGCTCCAAACACAAAGTAACTT
>JAWQRJ010005714.1:0-10058 GCA_033557515.1 Diorygopyx duplodentatus | reverse complement strand
GAATGTCTGTTCCATTTTGCTATTTTTCTCGACTTGGCAGATTTTGTTAAATTTGTCGATTTTACGGTATCTTCCATTCGTAAAATGGAAGATACCGTCGAATTTCGAATTTCTAGGTCTTTCGTCGAATTTTTTTATCAATTTTATTAACATATATTTGCCCAAAGTCGCACCGTTTAGAGCAGGTCCGGGAGGTTAAGTGAGAGAAAGTCGTGTGAGTGAGCCACACCAGTTGATTTAAATAAGATATTTTGTTTATAAAAATATGCCTCCCTTGACATTCCGTTATCAATGTACTTTCCCATAAACAACAATATAATTTGGAATGGTCTTGTTCGAACCAATACTGGTTTAAAAGAAGTGCTTTGAAACTATTGAAATCTGGGTAAAAATCTTAAATTACATTATACCAAATTGCACCATCTCCTATCAAAGATGATTTGATGATATTTGATATTGTTTTAAAATTCATGTTGTTATTTCTAATTTGCCCATTAAATTTTGGAACCTGTTCTGGATTAAAAATTAGTTGTCCTTTAAAATTAGTTGTCTTATTATGTTGGTTAAATTAAAATTTGGATTATTTGAAGCAGTAATGTTATTTGAAAGGGTTGTGTTATTATTTACGGGGGCTGTCCAAAAGTGTTACCGTAAACGGTTTGATTTAGATTTTGAATAGAACTTTGTGTACTAGAAAGAGTACTTTCCACATTTGTAATTCTATCATCTTGTCGTTTTTCGTATATTTACTACTTAGATTTTAGAGAATATTTGACCACCCATCAGAAATTCTTCACAGAATAGTTTAAGGGCTTCTCTTTTCCACACCATCAAAAGTTCTTTTTGCCAATGGCAATAATGTTTGGCAATTAAATATTATTGAATTTTAGAATTCTGATTAAATTCTTTGGTTATAAATCTCGCTTTCAATAGAAATCAAACTTTCATGACCCACTACTAGATTAGGCGAAAAGCATGACCCCAAATGGATTTTAAAAATGAACTAACCAGTCTTACCAAATATAAAGCAATTTCCAATTATTTCCACGATTTATAGAACAGGAAACCAACGAAAAGATGGGAAAACAATTACACACTAAAAAGTCGAAAACAGCAAAGTTTCAATTCAGTTATCAATTAGTTTTCAACAACGATCTCCATTGTAAAAATTAATGGACGTTTGAATGCGATGAAAGATTAGAGCAATCTAATACTATTAAACGAGCTAATATTGTGTATTTATTTCAAAAATCGATAAATGCTGTTAGGTTTTCCGCACGCAAGGCATAACAATCGATAACAACAATTAAATCTGGTAAAACTAAATCAATTGTCTCTCTCAGCTTTAAAATTTCTAACAATAGATATGTCAACATCAACTTTTTTTTTATGAGAATGACATTAATTGAGGACGCAGTATCGTCATTAATCCTTGTATTTCATATGAACAGTAAGATTAATCAGCCACATATCCCACACAGAAATAAGTACCCAGAACCCATTACTCACAGTTCAGTCCTAGATCGTGGTAGGTGATTATTGCAGGCTTCGTCCTACATCCTTGAACGGCAACTGTTACCAGTCCGCGATCGGTTTCGACTGTTTCTTCCACAGCTGTTGACTCATCCCTGGACATTGACCTGGTGGTCGGAAACTGAAGTTGAATGTTCTTCAGTTCGATATCGTCCATGCTATCTGAAGGCATTGTGCTGAAAATTAACATTAAAAAGAGACGTTTCAATTTCGAACAGCACAATAAAGTAAGAAAAATGTTTTTGAGGAAAATAAAATATAAGAAATTTAAGAATTATATTTTTTATTTTAACATTTATCCTTGAGCAATTATAGTTCCTGAAAAGAAGAACAATGTTTAGTATGGCAAGATGCAACAAATTAACGTGCAAATTAATGCCTAAACTCTTTAGGTTTTATTTTAAAATAATGTTTATAAAAATGTGTTATAATGAAGGCGATTTTAGCCTTCTTTTTTTTTGGCTTACCCCAATAGGGCTGTTTCTTCAGCCACTCCGGAACTAGGCATCTTTCTACTTGTGTTTGTGTTAGCACTGTCAGTCCTAAAACAAAATCAAGCTTAAATAAAAAGGGGGTTCTAGGAAAAAAAATAGTGTTTGTTATAGTGTGATGGTTCATTTTTCTACAACTTTTTTTCAAACGGAGATATCCACGATTTTCTGAAAAACGCAACAAAAACACCGAAAGTTACTGACGCAGTTTACTCCAATTAAAAATTCATTGCATTGTTTCTAAATTGTTCTGTTTACAAAACATTATCGCACTGCGCAACATTTTGCATTTGCACTAAACGCGTACAGTCAGATGGATTCATTGAAGGTCATATGAATTGTGCCAAAATTGCTTGGGCTCTTTACGAGAATTGTTTGAAATTCCAAACGTTTTCTTGGTTTGTGGCGAACGGTTAGCGAAGCCAATAAAACGACCGCCTTCTAAATTTAACGTTATCAATCCGCTAGGAATCACGTACACAGTACGTATTGCCCGATAAAAACGCCATAAACTAAAACAGAGACCGCACCGCCAGTTTCAAACAATTTAGTCCATTAATAATTGTAACGTTTTGATCGATACGCTCGTATAACGATGAACTACTTGACAATTCAAATATAGAACGGTAACTTTCCGTTGACCTTGCATAAATAACAATATAATAACAAATTATTTCAATTGATTTTGAAAGATTAGTATAAAGAGGGAGCCTGCACAGTTAGATGATTAATTTTAAAAGTGAGATTACTAATTTTAATGGTCTCTTTGAAGCCAACACAACATAAATTCTTATTTATGATTTATGGCTTACTGCACTCTAGAAAATTGGTTAACAACTCAGGTCATTCCAGGCCATGTTTTACAGTTTTCGGAGTGAAACGTAATATTTGAACAAAATACATACTGCTTCTAAATAGCTGGTAAAAATTGGCTATTTTACATCACACATCAGTCAAAATTCTAAACTAACGGACTGAAATTTTAATGTATGTACCCCTGCTTCGGGTAAATACCCCAAATGAGGGTATTTATAGAATGTATTTTTTAGACTTAGTACTTTTCTGGTGCTGGAATTTATATGCCAACTTTTCCTCCTTTTTCTTTATCTCTGCTTTCATCTTCATTTTTCTTCTTCCATTTCTTTCATTCTTTTCTGCTCTCTACTTTTTTTTTTCCTACTTCCTTCTTTCGTTTTACATCTTTCTTCTGGTTTATTATCAATCTGACTTCAACGTTCTTTCTACTTTGCTCTACCTTTCTTCATTCTCCTTTTCCATTTTGCTTTTCTATGTACTTTCTTCCCTATTCCCACCTTTTCTCTTTTTTTTTCTCTATCTCTGCTTCCGTCTTCCTCTTTCTTTTTCAAAGAAGATGGTTCGTCAGTCTTTTCGCCCTTCCTTCATTATTTAATGCACTACTTCTTCCCTCTTCTTCGGGATTCTTATCTTCGTTCCCTCTATCTTTGTTCATCTGACTATTGCACATTTGTCCGTCCTTCCTTCTTCTTTACTCCGTTTTCATTCTTTATTCTCCATTCCGCATATATTCATCGATTTTTCCACTTTCTTTCAGTTTCGCACTTTATGTTACCGTTGCCTAATACATATTTCTTATAGCCTATATTCTTATACAATATATAAATTGTGATGCGTTGTTGCTTCGTTTCTCTTTCCACCCCTTGCCGTTCTTACCCATTTATCCTACATTCCTTCTTTCCTTTGTTAATTTTTTCTAGAAACTTTTTCTACCTTCGTCCTTTTATCTTTTTTTGTCGAAACCTTGCTCGTTTTGTTAGTTCGCATGGTAATGGGTTAATACTGTTTGGATGAACTTCAAATGTTTGCGAGCTGTGCGAACAAGGCAATTTGTTTCATCCAAAGATACTGATATCAGCTGTGGTTATTTTTATTTCCACTGATTTTTGTTGTTGTTGATGATAATGATGTTTTTTTCAAGAAGAGCGGATTCGGAAGTAGCAATATTTTTGATGCGGCGCTGAATATTATTGGTGGGAAAAGCATTTATATGAATACTTTTCCTCCTTCTTCTTTATCTCTGCTTCCATCTTCATTTTTCTTATTCTATTTCTTTAATTCTTTTCTACTCTCTACTCTTTTTGTCCTACTTCTTTCTTTCGTTTGACATCTTTCTTCTGGTTTATTATCAATCTGACTTCAACGTTCTTTCTGCTTTCCTCTGCCTTTCTTCATTCTCCTTTTCCATTTTGCTTTTCTATGTCCTTTCTTCCGTATTCCCACCATTTCTTTCTTTTTTCTCTATCTCTGCTTCCGTCTTCCTCTTCCTTTTTCAAGAAGATGGTTCGTCAGTGTTTTCGCCCTTCCTCCATTATTTAATGCACTATTTCTTCTCCCTTCTTTTGGATTCTTATCTTTGTTACCTCTATCTTTGTTCATCTGAGTATTACACATTTGTCCGCCTTTCTTTCTTGCTTCTTCCTTATTCCATTTTCCTTATTTCATTCTTTATTCTCCCTTCAGCCTATATTCATCGATTTTTCCACTTTCTTTTAGTTTCGCACTTTATGTTACCGTTGTCTATATTTCTTATAGCCTATATTCTTATATAATGTATAAATTGTGATGTGTTGTTGCTTCGTTTCTCTTCCCACCCCTTGCCGTTCTTCCCCATTTCTCCTACATTCCTCCTTTCCTTTGTTTATTTTTTCTCGAAACTTCTTCTACCTTCTTCCTTTTATCTTTCTTCGTCGAAACCCTGCTCGTTTTGTTAGTTCGCATTGTATTGGGTTAATACTGTTTGGATTGTATTTTTTCTTCCTTCTTTCCTTTTCCTTCCGCCTTTTCTCCTTTCTCTTTGCTTCCGATTTATTTCTTCTTTCTTGCTCATTTCCTCATTATTTTATAAGTATTCTATCTCCTTTACATTCTACACCTCCCTTCTACCTTTTTTTAAAAATCTTATTGTTCTTCTCGGCCTTCTTCATTCATATTATTCTTCATTCTATTCCTTTTCTCCCTTTCTGCCCTTCTTCTTTCTTCCTTCCTCCTGCTCCCTTTTTTTATTCTTTTAGTTCCCAAAATGTATGCCCACATTATCATATACATCGAACCATCGAATTCTAAGCTCCTTCTCCAATTTTTAAGAGACTTGTTCTTCAAATGCCGTCTATTTTCCATTCCCCCCGTTTTCTCCCGTCTTTCTGTTTTCCCCCAATTCTTCCCCTACCCTTCTTTCGGTGCGCTTCTGTATTTTTCTTACATCGTCGAACATTTCTACCGTAGATATAAGTCTGTCCATTTTCAATTTGCCCACTGCTTCTGTACCAGTCTCTTCTTCGACTTCGCACAACACCAAAAGGGATGAAATTTTGGATTTGTGCTCTATCTTCTTTTCTTATATCCTTCACTTTTACTTTCTTTAATCTTTTTCCCTTCGTTTTTCGCCGCTTTGAAATTTTATATTTCTCTGTTGGTTTCTCCCGCCTGCTTCGTTCTTCTTCCCTTCTCGAGATTGATGTTGGCAAATATGATATGTCAACAGGGATATCAATAAACATGTTGACAAATAAACTTATTTGTTAAACCTTAAACGCTGAATTATTGCGTCACACTATGGTTCTTCGATTGCGTACTTGTTCCATTTTGGCTCTTCCTCCTAACCCTCTATCATCTTGCTCCTCTTTCCTGCTTTCCGCTTAATCTTTCTTTTCCTATTCACTTTGAAATGACCATCTCTCTCCTTTGTTATCTCCTCCTTCTTCCAGCCTCTTCCTTTTGCGGCCTCCTTCTTTCGCATCCTTTCTTTCGCTGTCCACTCTAGAAGACCGCATGAATCGTAGAGCGATATGAGACTGTGATTCATATAATTCCTAAGAGATTTTTGGCTCTTCCTTTCGTCTTCTCTCGTCTTGCACCTACTTCTTTTCTTCTTTCACATTGCACCTTCATCTTTTATTCTTTCTTTTTACTGCTAATTCCTTGCTCTTTCCTTTTCTGCTCGCATTTTCTGTCTTCCTTTCTCTTTCCTCACTTTGCTTTTTTCCTTAGTTGGGTCTTTTTCCTTCTGTCTTTATCAGTCTTCCTCGTTCCTCTATTCTCCTGTGTTCTTGTTCTGGCTTCGTCCATTTTCTTCCATCATCTTTCCTCTTTCCTGTTCCTGCTCATTCCTTCTTCTTCATATGAAGATTCGTTTGAAAATTGTAGGAATCAGATTCGTAGGGGAAAGGAAACGAACAAGTTGCCTTTTTTGGGCAATAAAGATATTATTATTAATATTGTTTTCACGGATTACGTGATATTGCTTTGGCCCATTCCGAAACCTTATCTTTTACTCAGTATTTTTATTAAGCATTTTGTATGGAACCATAAGAATTAAAAGATTAAACAAAGAAATAAATTCTGTTTAAAATAGATTAAAAATAATGTAATGAGTCTATTAAAAAAGTAATAAAAAAGATGATATAATTGTCGGAAAAACCAGCAGTAGATTTGTAAATTTAGAAATCAGTTTTACAGCTTTCACCATCCTGGTTAAGTTATATTTAAGTCATTTTGTTTATTGCGATTTACGAGTTTATTAAAGAAATAAACTGGAGAAAGTAACAGCACGTGTTTAAACAATTCTGTAAAGGACATCTGTGATAATTGTTTAAACACGTGCTGCAATTATTTTGATGGTTTGTTCCTGATGATGGTTGTAAACCGAAACCGGTAGAACAATAAAACATTGATAAATATACGAGTTAGTAAGATAATTTCATCGAGTTAGTAAGAAAATAGATGTAGACGAATGCTGAAATTTTCTGTTCATTCTTGAAATTAAAATTTAGAAAGGACGTTATTTTTTATTCTAAATTAGATTTATTGATTTAAATTTTCCTTCTAATTTTTAGTTTTATATGACAGTTTCTGCATAAAGAGTTGAGACATGTGGAGCCAAAAGAGAACGTTTTAGAAAAAGTTTGTTATCCAATGACAGATAATACGCAATTTTATAATCCACTCCCACCTATATTAATTTCAAAATACGACAATTCAAGTCTTCTGCAAAATATATAAAAATAATTGAAGAGTTTTATGCAGTCATTTTGTATCACGAAGCAAAGTGAAGTTTTAATGATGGTGAGTCAACATATTATTAATGCCAAGGAATAAAAGTGTGCAGCAATTCAGATAATGTATAAGTAATTTGTTCGCATAGGATAACATTACCTACATAACAATGCATAAATACATCAGTGAAACCATTAAAGTAAGAACACATAATAAAATGTCGAGTACAAAACTACTGATACTGCTTTTTCCAACATAGGGAAAGTGACACTGAAAATATTTTTATTACGTTGATATTTGGCATATTGGCACTTAGCAAAAAATTAACAAAGCTTTGATGTAACAGTAGATTATAGTTCAAAATCAAAAAACATATTTATTACACCTTAAATTCCCAGATTATTTTCATATATAAATATGTAACACGCAAATTGTTTTGCTTACTAACTATAAATAGCTTACAAATGGAGACGGTCGAATAACAAAAGCGCAATTAAAACAAAAGAAAGACTTACATTTTATTTCGCTCTATATTGAGCAATTTCAGTTAATGTCACTCCAGCTGAATGTAATGCGCACTCTAATAACACGTTGTGTCACAATTGAGATAAAACCCAGTATAATGATAGTCGGCCGGACCTGATAGTGTGTCGAATGAAATCGTCGCTAGGGTGTTAGCTTTATTTACAAAATACGCACTGGAAGTGTCAGCGCGTAGCGCTCTAGAATAGCATTGCATTGACCTTGGCGCATCCTGAAATAGTACCGCTGAAAATACAGCGTAGGAAGATGTTTAGCGCCACAATTCTAACGACGAACATTTTTTCTTAGTACCAATGTTGTCCCCATTTGTTAAACTTAATATTAATTTGAAAATATAAAATAAAACAAATAATCTAAAACAATTCCCAATTATGCACTGTGTTTTTCATTAAATAGATTCAAAATAGATCGTAATCGTGACAATCGTTTTTTTTTTAATGGAACGACTTTGAAGTTTTTGGGTTATTATGCCTGTGTTGATGCCTTCTTTAGGAATAACAATGAAATTAAGTTTATCAAGCTTACCCAACATCGACAACACTGTTTCCTACATCCCTCGTATTATTGGCATGTTCGTATACTATCAAAGCCTTTTTGCGTATTTTTTTCCTCT
This sequence comes from Diorygopyx duplodentatus, assembly GCA_033557515.1. Taxonomy (NCBI): domain Eukaryota; kingdom Metazoa; phylum Arthropoda; class Insecta; order Coleoptera; family Scarabaeidae; genus Diorygopyx; species Diorygopyx duplodentatus. Next base: position 1,847 of record JAWQRJ010005714.1, on the reverse strand, counting down.
TTGACATGAACATGAAAACTGTCAATTTGAAAACTTTCAGTCTGGGAACTACTAAAGAAAATTTATCAAAAAGAAAATGTATTAGTTATTAAGACTGAATGAGTAATAACAATATATTTTTAAATATTTCTGAATTGGAGTAGTTATTTCATGAATATAACATAACTGTTATAAATCTGTTTTATTTCTTAAATTAAATTACAGGTACCTACATAATATTACGTATCTTCAATCATGCATTAGAAATTGTGAAATGTAGGTCGTATAATGACGGAATCAAAAGCATAACTCTATAATGAAACTTCCTTGAAAAGTTATTGTATGACTCTCGACGATGAATCATCACAGTAAAAGGCCGTTTTAAGCAATATTGTGTAACACGTCGAAATTTCTTAATGAAGCATGAAATTGCGCAACTAAAAAGTTGCGATATTTCAAAATCATTTCTAAGCAGTTCTGTTTTATTTTTTTGTTGTGTTCATCTATTCTCAATTATATTGCATAATCAATAACGTTTATTAATATGAAATTGCAATTTTACAGTAGGTCAAGGTTGCATTTCAAATAGCTCGCGACAAAATTGTACATCCGAACAAATTCATAAATTAATTGGTAAATTTGCGCGTGAATTTGTAAATGCGATCTAAAAACTGCAAAATTTATATTTAACTAATGAATATGTCAGTAAATTATGCATTTAACTAATGCAAAAAAACAACCAAATAAAACCCCGACCCACCAAAAGACTATCGTAATATCAAGAAAAACAGATACATTTATATTGTTTTACTAAAAATTTATTAAAATTTCAAAAATTGTTGTTTATATGTCTTAAATCGTTTGAAAGTTAATAAAGATCTTAATGTATTTAATTTTTTACATAAAATTTACGTAAAAAATACATAATTACTAAACTTCTAGAACTCATTCCATGTTTTTTGTTTTTTTGTCAGTTTATGCAGGCTGTAAAACAGATTTTATACTACAATTATATTAAAATCTTATTACCTTATAAATGAATTTCATACACATCACGTAACCCACAATAAGCTACCAAAAAAACTTTTCTTTTCTTTATAGTTATATCTTCATAATTCTCTAGGATTTGTTCCTGAAGATGGTTATACCGAAATCGTATTCCCACAATATATTCGTCCAATATATTGACGAATTATGGTATTCTAAGACTAATGGTACCATTTTTGCCCATTGGTCTGTCCGTCCGTCCGTCCGTAAGATATATAGTTTGTTGCAGGCCACAAATCTGACATTTCTACTCTTTGTAGTTAAAAAAAATTCAAATAAAAGCTGCATGGCTTCAGTCCTTCTCTCTTCTGTATATATGCTCATGTATACAGGTGTCTCATTTCTTCAGGACGCTATGCAACTTCAGATTTTTAATGGGAACCCTGTATATTATGGAATTTATAGTCTATTTTATTAAACATACCTATGTCCTAAGTCGCCCAATTTAGAAGTTATTCCTAAAATATATCGGGGGATTAGGAGAGAGAATGTCATGTGAGTTTCATTTCAACAAAATTGAAATGGGTGTGATCCCCATTTCAATTTTGTTGAATTTACAAAATTTTGGTCATTTTGTGTTTTTCTCGATTTTGTGGAGTTCATCTTTGCCGGTTTTACTGAATTTGTTGACTTTTAAGGACTTTTTCCATTTTGTTATATGTCTATTTTACTTTTTCAGTTTATCAGTTTTGTTTTAAATTTGATCAAATTTGTTTTTTTGTATTTTGTTGAATTTGTCACATTTTGTCAATTTTGCTGTTTTTTTTCGATTTTTCTCGAATGTTGTTGTTTTTGCCACTTTGCCAACTTTTGAATTTGTC
>JAWQRJ010005713.1:0-10059 GCA_033557515.1 Diorygopyx duplodentatus | reverse complement strand
CAGGGTGTTCCGTTAGAAAGAAGCCAGTTGAGTACCACGTCCGGTATAACCGGAAGTGATCAAAAGTTGAAAATATTTTAGTTAAGACTAAAATATGACGTACCCAAAAACCAATAATCCCAAATTTTCACACTTTGGGATTAGCTTTATCCGTTCCCAATATCTTTCTAATGAACGCTCATCGTGCCCGACCCTGTATGTTTATTCTTTTATGACAAACACGTAAAATATTGTGTAAAATACATGAACGCACAATCATCGTGTTGGGGAATTTTTCTATATGAAAGTTGGTTGGTTGAAATGAACGTATTCTTCTGTGTTTTAAAGTATCAACACCCCAAGCTTCCAGGTATAAGTAAGGTGCTCGTCCAGTTTGTTTTGTTTTGCCAAACCCTCGTTTTTGTCCGTTACACGTAGTTTCTTGAGTAACACGAAATCGAAATGGTTAAACGTTTCTTTATCTGGGTTTTCGTTTTAGTTCATTAGTTCAGTACTAGTTCTCATTTAGTAAGTTTTGGAATTCTCAAGGTCTTCCGATGTCAACGGTACTAAAAAATTCTGCCAGAATGCCTTTAGTTTGTTTACCCATGACAAATGATTTGTCGGGCAAAGTATTCTGAGATTTGTTTTGTGTACCGTTTCGCACGATTTGTTTTCGGATGTCGAATAGTCGTGAGAGAAGGGTATTTTTTATTATTTTTATGCACTTCTCCACGATAAGGTTTACTATTAAAAGTAATGTTTTCATCAATGTTTAGTTTGTGCACATAGCCGTTTGCAATAGAAGCAGTTTGATAATTGATCGAACTGCTTCCATTGCAAACTAATGGTTATATTAGTTATATTATCAACTAATACATCAGTTATTTGTTCTTTATAATAAATCTGATAATTAAATTTAAAAATAATTAAATATCTTTATTATTAAAACTATTAATATTAGTTTATTAATTAGTTTTAATAATATTTATTATAATATTAGTTTTTTGTTGACATTTATTTTATATGGCACAAAATGTTTTCACTAGATAGTAAATCATCGCTGTATTTGACCAAAAATTAGACCCAATTGTACCGTTCTAAGATAATTTAGATAGTATTTGTAAACTAATTTTATAATTTTCTGCACCTAATTTGAGATATCCTGCTGTTGTATTCAGATTTTGAAATAAGTTTACTACCTCCAGATGTGATTTGAATTTTATTTGTAGAAACTATTTTTTTGCAAAGATTGCTGAAGTTAATTCTAATTATATTATTATTTAGCACTGATATTTCAGGACCTGACGAATCAATTAGTGCGGTTATTTTTACGTTCTCAAATTCACAATGTTGTGCTATTTAAAATTTCAGATTTTCAGCAGGTTAGAAAATCTTAAATTTTAAATAGCACAACGATATCTTCGTAAATATTATTTTGCATAATGTTGTGTAAGCTTACAAAGGAAATATTTATATTTTTTGTTAATTATAATTGGATTATTTGCAGGAACTTTTGGTTTTTCTTGTACATTTTGTTCGAATTTTGATATGGTTCGAATATTTATAATAGTATCCGAATTAATGACAGAGTTATTTTGTTTTGTTTTATGTGTTGCGTTTTGGCCTAAAACACTAGAATTTTAATACGCACTCATAAAAAATTATTGGTGTTTTGATTACATTTTTGTTCGTTTTTAATATCAATGTTTTTATAATTTTGATTGGTGAAATTAGGGTTTTTATTAAAGTTTCAATTATATGACTTGTTTTGCTCATTTTTGTTGAATGTTTTATTATCTTAATTTATGTAAATTGTTGATTGGTTACAGTTTGTTTTATTTCCTTGATTTTGATTTGCTTTAAAACGAGAAGTTGAGGGTTTCCAAATTCGATCGTAATTTTTTTATAAAGTTGCTAAATCTTTGACATTTGATATTCCATGTCATAATGTTTTGAAGTATATTTTAGTAAGTCTTTTTCTGGTATTGGTGCTCCTAAATTTCTAAATAAGATAATTTATTTATACAAAAATGTGGTTCCCTTTTTCCCGTAAATAAATTTCCCCCAACTTGTTCAATTCGCTCGGGGCAATCATTTTTCTCCATTTATGTCTATATTTCTATATATAACGATATAAGGTTTATCTTTCATAGTTTAGGAGATATGAAGAAAAATCGTATTCCACACAGATTTAAACCCATATCACACTATCCATGATTAAGAACTATGTTTTGTTTTCAAAACAAAAGACTGCATATTTGGTATTTATTATGTTTTGTGCTTTAGTAGATATAAAGAAAAAAGATTTTCTGAAAAAAACAGTTCTGCTCAAATTTAGTACGTCAATAAATTAGAAAAAAAGAAACATGGAAGCAATGCACATAGTAACAATGCACATGGAAGCAATAACCCTGGTAACAGTAAACATGAGAACAATAAACATAGTAACAATAAACATGGTAACAATAAACATGGTAAAAGTAAGCACAATAACAATAAACCAAAATTTTCTGAAAGAAAATAGTTAAATAGAGTCCCCCCCCCTCTTGAATTGGTAGATCATCCAAGGCCTGTGTTCAAGTGTTCAAGTGTTTAAGTGTTCAAGTTCCGTTTTTTCATAGTTTGAAAACGCCATTATCAATGCAAAATATGAATAATTGACGGCTACTATAACTTATGACACGAGACTGGTTTAACAATACTATTGACGGATGTGTAGTTTTTTGTTTCAATCATGGATAGTGTGACGTGGGTTAAAATCTGTGTGGAATATGTTTTTTTTTCTTATTTCCTAAACTATGAAAGATAAATACCTCGAATCTTGTTTAGTTCGAGGTTTCGAACTAAACAAGGGTTGGAAAGGGAAAAATCAAGTAATTTAATACTGTCAAAATCAACCATGGTTTCCATTTAAAAATATAAAATTTTTGGTCACATCTCGAAACTGGTGGAAGGTAAAAAATATTTTTATTATCTATCCGACAGAATGTTTTGATATCTGCAACTCTCTCCCTTGATATTTTTTGACACGATAAATAATAGGGAAAATATTCATATTTGAAGAAAATTGCGACATTCAGTTTTATCGGGATATCTAGTAGGCGCTGCATTTTTTTGGAAAAACAACAGAAAGTCTAAACAGCTTAGATAAACACATAGAACAATGGGGTTCTATTTAACCGAGCCCGTAGCTCTTACCGTTTTCAAGATACCAATGGTGAGCATCGAGTTTGGGACAATTGCAAATTATGTAAGAAAATTAATGCCTTACTTAATTGAATTAAATGATTAATCAAATTAATGATTAGTGTAATCAAAACAAATATATTACTACAACTAAAAAGCATATTATAATAATTAGCATTCCACCGCCAATTTGACCTACAATTTCGCTTATTCTATTTTTTAGTTCTTCGGGAGAATTAAATTGACGACTTTTGATGTTGTCTTTCACGTAGCCGCAAAGAAAAATCTAATGGTCTAAGGTCTGGACGCCGGGGTGGCCAACGAATGAGTCCAATAGTTCATTAGTAATGCTAACGTTGGGTGCAATTTTCAAGCTTTATATTATTATTTTTTAAATAGAATGCGGTGAATGTTTCTATTTCTTCGCCAATAATGCTTTCTGTCCATTTTCTATTTTTTTATTTTTTGAATGGATTGGCGCATTCTCTTCTTATCTTCCTTTCCAATCTTTGGAAATATGGTGATGGGCTCCGCCGCGGATAAGTGCGAACATAAAAGTACTTAAAGAACATTTATTGTACTCTTCTGATTGTTTTATTTATGAAAATTGCAACACCTCATAGATTGTTAAAAAAAGTAAATGTTCTTTAAATATTATATATAAATATTATTAAAACCTGATTAAAATGGGTCACACAAAATAAAAGTCTAGAGCAACACCGCCATTCTTATAACTGCAAAAGTTTGCCTCTAGCAGGTCGATCTTCTCATTTCTGATAAAACTCATATTTCAACTCAAAATGTAACAAAATCCAACAAGTACGCAAACGATAACAAAACTGAATAAGATATATGAATAAGAACAATAGCAATTAGTTGGCAAGAGAAGTGATTTTCGAAGAATACAAGGAAAAAACGAATTCACGACTTCTCAACATAATATTTTGAAGGTGTTATTTAATTTTTTCACCTACAGGATACGCAGAAATTGATCTATGCGCTATTAGTACCTTGCCGTTTTATTTAGAAATCATTTTCATGTCATGCATATATAGAATATACAGTTACTTTTCCGCTCAGAGGTCAATTCGCTTCCATTATATTCGAAAATATAAAGGTGTTCTATTTAAAAAAGAAAACTTAGGTGGCGCATTTTGCGAACCTGTTATTCAATTGTTTTTTAAATATGGACTTGTAATAAGCAGGGAAAATACGGTACCTTATCCACTTAAGGAAGATAATTAATAACTATAACAACAGAAAAGTTAGAATGGTGAGTTCGTTTCATGGAATAATCAGTTACAACTTGTCTCGAAATTACGTGACTTATTTTCAATCCAAGTTGATGAAGCAAATAATAGTAACAGGGATAGCCATTTAATTGCTTATGTTCAATACAGTGGAAAAACTAGGCCGAAATATGGATAGATGGTAACCAAACACTGGAAGATTAACACATCAAAGTTGTTTTTGCAATTATCGAAAATCATTTTTGGAAATAACTTTCTGTTCTAAAAGAAAGACGTTTTCGTATACTATTACAGTTCCGATACCATTAATTATCTTACCGGATTCAAAAAACGCTGTTACGCATTAATTGCTAGTAATCATTACTCGTTCGTTGGGTACAAGAAGCGACCGTTTGTGTCGATATAAAACGAGATCTAGTGTTGTCGCCTCTGCAGCACCATTATTACCACGTAATTATCCGAGTAGCAATTCGTAAAAACATCTGTTGGTCTTAGCGATTGCCCGCTTTTCGCTTTGGCTACATCCGAAAGCGCGGCATGTCCGTAATTAAGCGATAATTTCGATATTACTTTATGTGTGTTAAAATTGTTATGGTTCTGGCATGTTAAGTGAACACCTGCTGCTCTCAACTAATCGCCGTCATTACGCGCAAGAGCTATAAAGTTTAGAGTTTTAAGGAAGACAAGAATTCGACGCGAGACCAAAAAAGGTGATGAAGATACCATTATGACCATAATGATCAAAAGCTCCGACCGTCTAGACAGCTGTGGAATGAAGGATTAATTTTCGTTTTTTTATTTAAATTGGGAACACTACCGTACGATCAGTTTTTTCAAGATATTTGTGAGTGATGCTTTGATGCAACTATTTTACTGATTTTACTCATATTTTGAGAGGTATAGTCTCCTTTTCGAGATGTAAGAATGCGGTAGGTACCTACTGTTATTAGGGAAGGCCATAAAACTACACATAAAGAGTTAACCTTTTCCGAGCTCCTAGCGGTGAAAATTTACGGTTTTTATGATTGAAGTAAAAACTCGGTATTGTCACCGCCCGAAGCTTTATGTTCAAATAAGTGTTTCAAATGCGACCTTAAAATACTAACATTTCCTGTTAGATTTAAGACTATTCTTACATCATTGTGTTAACTAAAACCAAAGTACTATTTGGGAATCGCTGCTTAGCATTTTGATAATTGAAGTGCCAGTTTTTTTTTTAGATTTATATCTAAATGCCTCCAATGGCATTGTTCATGTCATTTCTTGGCCATAGCATTTGTTAATACTGTAATTTGTAAATACTGTGAACCTGAAACTGATGTAACACTAAAATTGACCTCATATCACTGCGTTATTGGTTTCATTATAGTTCGCTTCAACTAAGTCCAACTAACTGATCAACCAAGCAACATCCTAAGTCCTTTAGGAAGCTGATAACTTCCCAATTTGAAGTGGACCAATTCCGGCTAGAACTTTAAACCAGTTAGAACTTGCTTCACTGTTTTACCTCCTTCTCTCTTCTCCAATTCCAGCAGCAGCACGAACATTTCATAGGCCCGGCATACGATCCGTCCAGAGATCTTTCGCCGAACTTACCGTCCTGCGAGTCGTCAATGGGTGACGTAGACGCGAGCGTCTCGAGCAGCAGTTCTTGCAGTACTCCGTCCAACAACAACAACAACAACCAGCATACTTCGTGCTCGTCGGAGGTGTGCAGGCCGCCACCCCCGCACCACCACCGCCACCACCACCAGCACCAGCAGCACTGCGGGCAGCAGTCGCAGCAGAGCGGCTGCGGCACCCCAGGCGACGACTTCTGCCCGCCCAACTTCGAGCACCACATCCCGAAGTTGGAGCCGCTGCAGACGCCGCAGACGCCACCGACACCGCCGGCCTGCGTGGAGGACGCCTCCTCTGCGGCCAGCGCCGTTTGCGCCGGGTGCGGCGTCCGGATAACGGACCGGTTCTACCTGCAGGCTGTCGACAGGAGGTGGCACGCGGCTTGCCTCCAGTGCTGTCAGTGCAGGAACACTCTAGACGGCGAGATCACGTGCTTCTCGCGGGACGGGAACATCTACTGCAAGAAGGACTACTACAGGTGAGTCCAGTTGGTTTTGTGGTTAGAGTAGGAAGGTTGATGGACCGTGAGAACTGATCAATTTTGATCAGCAGTGTTTCTAGTCGGTGAAGTTTAGATCACCAGTTAGTAGAGTTGGTGAAGTCTTCACCAAGGATGCACTCAGGAATAGGTGAAAAAAATGGGAGGATGTACCAACTTCCTCCATTAAGAAAGTACTTAATAACTATTCTGATTTCTTATACATACTTTATTTACTATTCTGATTTCTCAACATATTTTGAAAAAGTAAGGTTTGAAACCAATCAACTTAAGGAGAGATGGAAATTTGATTATGCCCATATTTTTTGTTTGATTGATGTCAGTCAAATAGTTCAAAGAGCGCAGGCGTTTGTGCTGATAGCTGGTCGGTAATACAGGTAGCCTGCTACATGACATTAATAGAGCGGGACATTATTCAAAAGTACAAGAACATAACTTGTCAATCTTATACAACTAGCAACATACCTCATTACGTTTATGACAAAATTATCCACTGTATTTAGACAAACAAATCAAATACATCAAATGTAAGCAACATAACTTTATATGACAACTTTATTTACTTATTGACACGGGTGTATTTCGCTTTTAACATTCGTAACACATCAGAAATAAGTGCATAACAAACCTAAAGATAGTCCATAATGTTACTGCTTGAAATATGTTCGTAGGGTTACTTTTGGGAGTGATGGAATGTAACGTAAGTAAATTTAAACTATTTCGCACGTACGAACATATTCTTTAATTTTAAGTATTCTTAATTACCTTCTCTGCCTAAATCTTATGATTCTATATCTTATCTCTCGAACCTTACATTCTTACATTGAAAACAACACTGTTTTGTATAGCTTTGGCGGAATAAAGTTTTCAGTGCAGTTAGTGAAAGAAATCGTTTTATGAAAATTTGGTAAAAACTATGACAAGCCAGAAATTTGACGTTTATTTAGCAGTTGACCACCCAAATAACATACTAAAAGCAACCGAAAGACGATTTTTTTTCGATGCTGTTTAGTATATATATTAATAATGCGTACCTTATAGATATTTTTAAAATTGAATGAGTCACCGATTTATAAAAGAGCTGATTTTGATAATTTTTTTGGCTGATTTGGATGAAATTCTGTTAATAATGAACACTAACTGCAATTAACAACTTTATAATAAAGCCACTTTACTTTTTGTTTGTGAATAGAAATTTTGGCAAACTTTGTTAAAGTCTTGTTGAATTAATTTAAGTTTTTATTTTTTAAGATAACATTTTTTTGTAATGTTTCTTATGATAACAAATTTTTATATAAAACGTAATACAGTTTTACTTATGTTTTCTTAATGAAATTAAGGGTCCGTATATAATGCTATGGTGTCTAAAGATACTATTTCATGGTCTTTATTTATTTTCTTTATTTCTTCAGAAATTCAAAAGTTATTTATTGAATTTATTATTTACCCATATTTCTGTTGTAATGTTACATAAAAGTTTTGATAATTTCTATGTAGTATCTTCTATTGCACTTAAAATTGATGCTATGGCAATGTTTTTGATGAATATTATGTAAAAAAATTACGTAAATGCCAAAACTTTTGCATACCACCATGGTTTGGGTAAGGGGGGCCTTGAGTCGCAGTATAATTGTCACACTGTGGGTCACACCCCTGTATTCCCCCCGCCCCAGCATTTATATTGTAAATGGCCCATCTTGTGATACCTGAAATTAATCGACTCAACAGTTACAAGAAATATTAAAATCGATCAATTCGTTTTCGAATAACATGGGTTTAAGTGTTATTGTTTAAAACCGCAAATAAAGCAACTATTTTTATATCATTTAGCAGTTTTTATTTAATCAAATGTTCAAAATGTGCAAAATGAAGATGTTCAATTGTTGGAGGCTGTATTTTGCACAGTACTGACTTGTGTAACAACCCCAAAGATAAAAATCTAAAGAAGATAAATCGGGAGGTCGCGCGGGCCATTCTATGGCCTTCGCGACATCCCGCCCTCTTCTTGTCCAATGCCCAGGAAACTTCCTATTTAAGAATTGGCGGACTTCTAGGTCATAGTGTCAACACCACACTATGACCTAGAAGTCCGCCAATTTCCTCCATCTTGTTGGAAGTGAATGAGGTTTCTATTCAAATTCATATTTCCGTTAATATCTTTACACGGTATCCCACTGAAAAAAACTGAAGTTGCACAGCGCCCACGAGAAATGGGACACTCTGTATATACGAAAGCATCTTTAGTAGAAACTAGAACTGCACAACTTTTATTTGAAACTTCTCTACCCAAAATTATTAGAAATGTGAGAAGTGTCGGGACCACAGACGTACAGACGGACATACGGACAGACCAATGGTCAAAAATGGTACCATTAGTATTAGAACACCATAATTCGTCCAGATATTCATAATCTCAATTTGAAAATTACAGTCTCACCTTCGAAATTTTGGACTGAATGCACTACTTTCCCTTTGTGAGAAAAAGTAAATATACATATAATGGAGATAAATCGGGAGATCGCGCAGGCCATTTTATCGGACCCCTCCTTCCAATTCACTGCCCAGGAAACTTTTCATTTAAAAATTCGCACTGACGGCGGACTGGCAGGATATAACGTGGTGGAGGATCTTGTTGGAAATGAATGAGGTTTTCATTCAAGTTCATATTTCCGTCAATATCTTGTTGCGTTTTTAATTTTCGAATAATAATAGGTTCAATTATGTAGGTTTAGTTAATGGTAATGATTTAGAAAAGTCTGTATTACTGATTTAATTAAGAATTCCAAGAAAGGAAGGAGAGCAATGATTTTTTTTACTAATCAGTATTACTCAAAATCAATTTCATAATTTTATAAATATATTACACCCTAAAATAAAATTCACCATAAAATTAGAAGATAATCTCACCTTAAATTTTTTAGATATAACATCCCCACTTTAATAACATCCCCACATACAATTAATTATGACGTTTATAGGAAACCTACACAAACCGACGCTATTTTTCCATTTAATTCTTTTCATGACCCAACAATTAAAATATCAACTTTCATTTCTTATATGTACAGACTAAAAAATACTCCTCTCAGTTTTAATAACATGAAAAATATGTTACGAATAAAATGGTTACGATATCCACTATTTTAATAATATACAATTTCAAAAATACAATGTTAGACTAAAAAATACTCTTCTCAGTTTTAGTAACATGAAAAATATGTTACGAATAAAATGGTTACGATATCCACTATTTTAATAATATACAGTTTCAAAAATACAATGTTAGACATAATAACCATACAACACTACTACATATAGAAGATAAACCAACCTATAGAGCCATCACTTACCAATGCAAAATCAGTAACAAAATTGAAAACATTGCTAATAAATTCAACATTTCACTTGCCCTTAAAACAAACCATAATCTAAAAAACATACTTAGCAATAGTAAACCACCTACCAAATGGTGTATACACCCTTACATGTGAAACGTGCAATGCTACATACATTGGAGAGACC
>JAWQRJ010005712.1:0-10061 GCA_033557515.1 Diorygopyx duplodentatus | reverse complement strand
CTCGACCGGACGGGTGAGGTCTATTAGGACATTTGATTTTTTTTCTACGTTATAGTAACCTATATCGTTGTAAAATTTGGCATAAATGTGTCTTTTTACATTTTTGAAAGGTACATAGAAGCTCATTTTTGAAAGGTACATAGGTGTAATTTTTGTTTTATTAAAGTTACAGCGATTTTTGTATATCGCGTGGAGTGATAGACCTCACCCGTCCGCTGGAGGGTTAAAACTAAATTTTAATTTTTTATTTGTTCTTGGAAAAAACTGAAAATTTTACATTCGTGTTTTTCTAAAAGTATAGCGTTGCCTTGTTACATGTACTAAAACTGTATTATTTTGATTATAACTGAATATAACATAGATACAAAATATAAGCATAATTTACTATAAAATTAAATCTTTCTACGGGCGTATTTCGTTGAAAAGAGTACAGTTTGGAAATCATGGATATTATAATTATAATTTTTAACTACGCTTTGCCAATTAACCTGTATAGCTATTTTTGAACGGAGGCTATACAGTGCTTCTGGAGTCATATTAATCCCAACTACGCTCGGAAGGTTAATTGGATAGGTTTTATGAGTGCGTAGTTCGGAATTCCAACAGAACATCTAGCTATTTCTTATAGACTCTGGGTTTACTATCCTTAACTATAAAAAAACTTATATTTTCTTTGTAGCAGACTTATGTATTTCAAATCTTTTACCTCTATCTTTGCCAGCAATTCTACAATTAAAGAGCGAAAGCAGCATAAATACCATTACCATTATTCTTGTGAATTTCGAATGACGTGAGGTGATAGATCAGACTTTGTACAATATTATTTCGCATTGCATCCACTGCACCGGAACTCAAAAATGCAATTTAAACGAAACCAAGCATAAATAAAGGGAACAGGTCAAAATCGCGCACACCTTACGCCGCCCGTGCAGCGTGTGCAGAAGTTAGCGCGGAATAAAGCAGATAAATATTTCAAATTCGAATGCCCGTCATCCCTTATCTTACTCGCGTGACAGTGCACTTACCGGATGCGCCGGAAGAGCAAACCGCGTTCAGCTTGCTTTATCCACGGCTCCGGCTAACAAATACTGGTGTAAACCTTCCGGGATTCTGCCCATTACAGGAGATCACATATACAAGTCAACGTGCGCATCAAACTGACCACAGGAAATCGTGGGCGCTTTGAAATCGCCAGATGGAACGGACTGCGGCAACCTACCATCCTCCGCGCCAAAGCGATTTGATATTTCCGTACAATGCTTCCACGTATGTACTTGAATTCCCGATTATCCAATCGTCGCCGGAATTCAAAGCGATGAATCTCCATCAGTGGAAAAGTATCGAATACTCTGGGTTACGGTATTAGAAATTACCCTTGAATGATATGCGAGTTAAAAGTTGAGTGCATGCTGTATTTTGTCAGTTCCTCTGGTTTGTGCATAATTTGATCCTGCATGAAAAGTTCTACAGTAGAGTTGTCTGCGGTGTTTATCTACACCTCATAATATACGGTATCCTTAATTACATATTCATAACCACTACAAACAAAACATTAATTATAATAGAAATATTTGGTAAATGATTACCTTAAAATATTGTAAAATGATGCAAGTAGCTCAAGTTACACCTCATATATCACTGTAATTTCGATAAATTATTAACAATAATAAAATCTATATTACAAGAATCATGACTACTGTTATCAAATTCAAGGGCAACTACAAATTACTTCTAAAAAGATGTGTTAATTTGTTTTATGGACACATTTGGGTATGGAAGTTGAGGAGGTATATAGTTTACAATTCCACAATGTGTCTCGCATCAAAGAATAAGAAGTGAAGAGTTCTGAACGAGAGGGTAAACGACAGCGTGCCTAAAGAATCCACGCCCACTTGACTTTTTACCCCTCAGCTCTCCTCAAAAACTCTGATGATCGTAGACTACATCCTTAAATCTTTACAGAGTCTTTTGGCACTACTGCCAGTTATTTACTTATGTCGTGTATTCTCGACTTTGGGGATAATTTTACTATAATTGAAAATTGTGTTGTATATTTCAACGTATGTAACTTAAACGTAGTTTGTCGTAAAACAATTATGTGTGAAAAGGTGCTAAATATGGGAAGTGATAAATTTAAAAGTAAACAGTCATTCGATGAGATTTGCATTTCTGTATAATGGCTTGATGAACATGCGCATCCTTCAAAAAAACTCAGCGCATAAAATCTAAATCTTAAATAAATGTCAAATTAAGTATGGGTAATCTATGGTTTAATTAGAGAGAAGCTCCTTGGACCGGAATGCGATAAAAGTAATAAATAACTAACTGCAGCAAAACTACTGGTTTGTACATTTCGCCCAAATCCGCATAAATCAACGCCACTCCCCTTTCTTTATCGGATTTAATCTCGAACATACCAACGAAACAAATTAAAAGCGAGCTTAAGCCGAGCTGGATTCACGTTATTGAAAAATATCGCTTTACATTCGTCTGGATCAAAGACGTCCATGGAAGCGCGCGGCACATGTGCTTTGATGTAGTAAATCTTTTTTGCCATTTTCTTTTTTAAATAGAAATGGGATATGCAAAATTGTATTACTCGTCGTAATGGTCATGGTGCAGCCCGTCGTTAAGTTTTACTGAATTACATCTTTGTGTTTTACTTTTTTTGGATCTACTGAAAAATGCTAAAATAACTTTAAACGAACAATCAAATTATTTATTTACACTGGAAAACTCTAGTCAAGCTTCCTCGCGTATCGGCTACTCGAGTGTATAGTGAATAGTTTTATTTATCTCCGCGAAATTACTTGTCGGAGATAAGTTGAAATTGGCGGGTGAAATATAACGCTATTACTATATTGATTCCGCAAATCGCAGTCGGCTAGATGTAGAGATTGTCTAAGGAGTAAGACAAAGAAAGGGCGCATAAGATCGGTTTAAACAAATTTATAGCAATTTAACTTAGATAGGTACAAATAAGAACATTTCATTCAAAAATCAATTGCACAAAATTTTGTGACTATTACTAACGAGTTAATTAACTACCCCATCCCACTAATTTGATAAAATTCATAAACTCTACGTAGGGATATCGGATTGATCAATAATGATAATAATTAAAACGCATTACATTTTAATGTAAAAATACTTTTAGGACGTTTTCATTTGCAATTAATCAAGTCGGCATAAAACGCTAAGCTGCAAAAATTCTAGGCGAGAGTGCCGATACATGTTCGTGTTACAAAAAAGGTATCAGAACCGCATTTTAGCCTCACTATGCCAACTTTATAATTAATGAAGCCGTCATGAGTGACGTCGCGTAGAAGTTATGAAAGAAATATTGATGGAAATTGCAAACCCGTGCTGTGAAAAAATGGTCACAATTCGAAGCGATTAAAATCCGAAATACGTCATTTTACGTTACTTTAAAATTCACAAAATACTTTTTTTATGTGAAAAATTTTATTCATTCCATAAACAATTTTAAGCACACTGGAAAAATTTAAAAACCTTTCGCCGCCGTTATATATTTATCGCAATTTTATTAATGATTCTACGTGTGCGTATACTATTCAAGGTCAAAAACCAGTTTAAATTATATAAAATACGTGTAACGGTTTTGACATTAATTTGGATTGTTCTTCCAGAGATTTTCCGCCTATAGATACCTGCTCAGCAAGTAAAGTACAGCGGGACGGAATTGATTGGCTTAAAATCAGCAAAAAGGAACACCTAACCGAATCTGGATAAAAGGGTTTTGGAATTCGCGGAACATTCTATTCCGGTTGCCAATTATTCACAGTATGTCTCTTTCGTAAATATTTTTTAGTTGTTTTTTGATGACGAGACAATCGAATTTCTTGTTCAAGAAAGCGGAAGATATGCCCAATATCAGAATGAAACAAATCCGAATGTAACACCACCGAAAACGCGTAGTTTCATTGGAATTTTAGTTTTGAGTGGATGCAATACTCTTTCATTGAAACGAATGTACTGGGACATAAAGGATGACGCAAGGAATCTATTAGAGAAAAGTGCAATGAGACGGAGTCGCTTTTTACAAATCCAGAGGTTTATTCATTTTACCGAGAACACAAAAGTAGGCGCTGGCGCTAAAGCGTGAAAAGCGTAATGGACAGAATTAAGAGTAAATGTCTCAGCACACAACGCAGAGATTCTCGTTGAAATAATTTTTTTCTTTCCTCTACCCTCAATGTGATAATACTACAATTTTTAATTCATGTTTAAACTTTTTCGTCTTGTTTTGTGTATTTACATCCGGCGACCATGTTCAATGATTGTTTGACCTTTTTTAAAATGATGTAGTTTGAATTTTTGTTCTCTTATAGATCTTGAGAGATCTCTCTTACAGACCATGAAGTAAATACACTTCGCAGTTTTAACTTACTATTAAATTCCGAGCAAGCAATAACAAGTTGTTTAAATTTATTATATAAAATATTATATCCCTTAAGAGTAAATATCTGCAAAATTTTATTCATATCAAACAACTAAACTTCGACGAATCGTCAATGATAAAGTATTTTGGATGCCACGGCTGTAAGCAATTCATCCATGGCAAACCAATTCGTTTTGGTTACAAGATGTGGTGCCTAAATACTACTGAATGTTATTTGATAAATTTGGATCTATATCAAGGTAAAAATCCCCGTAGGGATGATATCTATGATAGTCTATTTGGAAAAGCTGCTTCACCAATTATATAAGAGTTGCATTGGAAAAAACATTGGAAATATATAGATAGTGCCGCTGCTGTAATATTAATGACACGTGACCAATTTGATAACTTATTCCCTGACAACACTTTACAAAAAACCAAATTAAAATGACAATCATACTACAATAAAAATGTTTCGTTATTAGGTTACATCGCGGTTAAAGCAGAAGTTAGGAAAAATAAGTAGGAACGTCGATCTGTACGTCGGCGATTCTGGCAAAAAAGGATTTCCTCTCCTAGGTCGTGAGTGGATTCGTCAGCTAGGTATACAGTTGATGTGTTGAAGTTGAAGTTGTTGCACGAAAAGGGCGTCCCGAAAAATTAAATTGTTTATTAAGGGAATAAAACCAACCAAGTATTTGACGCAGAGATAGGTAAAGCGAAAGGTATTCAAGCATTTTCTTTATTAAGTAAAGTCGAAATAGAAATAGAATCATTAGTAGAGCAGGGGGTGTTGGTTAAAGTTGAAAATGGGTTACACCAGCAGTACCTATTGCAAAAAGTAATGGACGGATTCGTCTGTGCAAAGATTTTAAAATAACTTTAAATCCACATATTCATGTAGATTTTTCAAAGCTAGATGTTAGTCAAGCTTTTTTGCATATGGAAGTTAAGCCAGAAGATAGCCCTTTATTAACTTTAAATACATATAAGGGCAGCCAGAAATAGAGAGTATTTTAGGTGAGATTAAGGGAGTTGCAGTTTTTCTTGGCGACATTAAAATTACAGGTAGAAATGACGATGAACATATTGAAAGATTAGAACGCGTACTAGATAAATTAAAACAACACAATATGAATATAAATAAAAATAAATGCCCATTCTTACAACAAAAGATTAAATACTGTGGTAAGAAATTGATAAAGCGGGAATACATACAGTTCCTAAAAAAAGTTGATGCAATTAATAACGCAAACCCACCAACTAATATTACGAGCATTTTAAAGATTAGTACAATATTATGGACTTTTTTTCAAAATTTAGGTACTTTATTACAAACTTTGAATAGTTTATTACGTAACGATGTTGATTTTAAATGGACAAGTGAGTGCAAATGTGCATTTAAGAAATTAAGTTGAAATGCAAAGTGACAAAATTCTGGCTCATTATACGAGTAATCCTAATCTACCTATTATTTTAGCAACTGATAATAACGAAAGACCTATTCAGTTCGCGTCACAAACTTTAACAAGAACGCAGAAAAATTACTTGTTAATAGACAAGGAAGCTTATTCTATTATTTTTGGCATTCGAAAATTTTATCGTAAGAAATTTATTCTTTATACAGATTATAAGCCATTATTACAGATATTTAATGCCAGAAAGAGTTGGCCCATAATGACTGTCCATAACGACTGCGCGAATGCAGCATTATGCATTGTTTTTGCAAGCTTTTGATGATGAAATACATTACAAAACTGAGTGAGTGTGGATCACGCACGCAACTTTCCCTCATTTTAAAATATTCAACTACAGGTTCGTCAGTACTCCGTAAGATGGCGAGATTGCTAATGTGACTTTGATGTTTCCATTATTTTATATTACGTAACTGTTGTATTATGAATTTTTAACACGTTTTAACACTTTCGCGGGCCACTTTTTCTTTAGGAAATTGCTTTGCATGTATGTATTTCACAGGTAACGTTAGATAGGAAGCCGGCTTCCCACGGCCCACGAAAGGGTTAAATTGGTTTTTGCGCACTGGAAAGCTTAACATGGAAAGGGAAAGCGTAAACATGCTGCGCTACAGAGGCTTGAAATTGAATAAAATTCGAGCAGGACTTCCTCTCTAAGATTTTTAAACAAAGTTTTAAGTTTTAAGCAAAAATCGTCTGTAGTCGACACACGTAAGTAAAAAAATCTACATGAAAAATAACTACTTTCAATCACTAAACAGTTTCAGTGATCACTTTTCTGCTGATCTTTTACCCGATTAACTCGGAAATATCGTCTTACCTGAACAAAAAAGTACGTTACGTATTACCTGAACGTAAAGTAGAACGTATTACTTGCCTTCTGGGAGTGTTTAATTAACTTATATGCCTACTTTGAAAGTTGTCGTTTAGATATCGGAGCCGATATATTACATTCTACTAACCAAAATGCCTTTAAATTCGGAAGAGGAAGATACTTGGTTTGAACTGGCGCGACAGTTTGAGAGCGAGCAACATTTTAATACTTATTTACCCGAGAAATCATGCAATTAAGGTGAGAATTTGAAAATTTTAGTTTGTTGTTTAGGATAAATTTTAATTTCCTTTGATGTTTTGATTTTACATAATCAGAAATTGCAAAAAAAAAATTTATGTAAAAAATTAAATATCAAATGCAAATGCCAATTATAAAAATAACTCACTATTGGGTCATCGTGTATAGACCACAACTTTTATACAGCAGAAAAAAAACATAAAATTTTACATAATTCATTGAAGTGAAATTTTTTTGAAATTGAAATTGAAATTGAATCCCGGTTACCTAAAGCCTTAAATCCGTTGGAGAAACGAAACTCAAACTGTGGCTACAACACTCTGGTTTACAACACCATGGCAACATTTATTTCCTCTTACTGTTTTATCCTAAAAGTGTAAGAGAGTAAAAAATTTCTGGGGTGAGATTTTGATAAATTAGGTTAATCTAAGACTGATAGTGCCATTTATGGCAATTGGTCGGTCCACCCATCTGTCTGTATGTCCGTCTGTTAGCAACACTTTAGGAAAAAAGTTTTTCCTATTTCTATTTACTTTAGGAAAAACAGTTTCAAATAAAAGTTTCATTGCTTCGAATGTAATTTTTTGCAAAAAAAAATTGCAAATAACTTCTAAACTATACTGAGTGTCAATTAACGTCAATACAATTAGTAAAGTAGTTATGAAAAAAAGGCAAAAACCTTGCTTTCGTATAGGTTATCGCATTTTCGCGTCATCTACGTCGCAGCTGTGACGTCATCGAGTTCTTTTTTAAATGGCATCGTACGTTTTTCGAAACACTTTTCATTGAAATAAACTGTAAGGGTAACATTTATATATAGTAGGTAGTGCACATAGTGCAAGGGCTTATATACCAACCTCCATATTAAGCAAAAAAAATGTTTATTTTAATTGTCCAATAACTTCTAAACGCTGTGACTTTGGACATATGTATCTTGAATAAAATCGACCATAAATTCTACAGGAAATTTAAAAATGTAATATCATACAGGGTATTCCATTTAAAAACTAAAGTTATGTAGCGTTTAGAAGAAATAGGACAATCTGTATATGCTAAAGCAACGTCGTTTTGTAGGGGGGATTAAGTACTGTAACTTTTATTTGAAATATTTTTTGCTGAAATTAACTCTAAGAGGGCTAGGACTCGTATTACTAACCTCCATGTTAAGCAAATGTCATTTTTTGTAAAAAAAGGTCTAATAACTTCAAAACGGTGCGACTTTGGGCATGTAGGTTTGATTTTGCTGGTTCTTTCGTGGGTACTTTTTATTCTTGTAGATAGATCTCACACTTTGAATGATATTACGACTGACACTACTATTGCTATATTACAAAATAATGCATGTTTTTTGCATGCATAATACCTTCTAGTAAGCGATAATAACTAGGACAGATACCGTCCGTAACTAACCTCATATAAATTCGAAGACTTTTTAAAATCTAACGAAATTTGTCATAAATGAACCGCTTCGTATTGCCTGCAACAAATGGATTAGCGGAACGTTTTGTATAAAATTTGCAACATTTTGTTTTTTACAACAAGCACTTCGTTGTATACATATGTATAATGAACGTCATCGACATTTGAATATGTATGGGCTGAATTTTTGCTGCATTATAGAAAAACTCCTCATAGTATTACAAAGTACGGTCCATCTAAATTAATGTTCAAGCGTGAAATCGAATCTCGATTAGACTTAGCAATACATGATAGAAATAAAACCCGATCAGACAAAAATAAAATTTTCAGGTAAAAATAATAATTTCAACCTTATTTATAAAAATCTTTAATATTAAAGATAGAGTCGACGTACATAGCTATCATCAAAAAAGTAAATGGAAATTTGGAACGGTAATTAAACGTTTAGGAGAATAACATTACTTTGTAGAACTGGATGAAGGCACTGTTTTTTGAAGGCATGTTAATCAAATAATTGAAATAGTTTCGGACACACCTAAAATGGTAGATTTTATTTCAAAACCTCCTCCTGAACGCGTAATCGCTCCGAGTTCAACTTCTCCTGACCAAACCACGAATAAAAGAAACATTATTGTACAAAACACGTTCGATATTAGACACAAAGAACATGTACGCTGCTATAAATACAGACTTGCAGACAAGTCAAACTACGCAAAACACCTAATTGAACACAACCATCCCATGACTACAGAATAATATTTCATTTTTCACATTTGCAACGAAAAACAAAAATTAGACATTTCAGAAGCATTCGAAAGTTATAAACACAAACAAATAGTACCCCTAATGAATGAACAGATTGACCCAACACTATAACAAGAATAGTTTTTATCATTATCAAACGGTAAATGATATAAACATGATATCATTTACCGTTTGATAATGATAAAAACTATCGAAACACGTGTAAGGGAAATAAACAGTAGTTGTAGAAGCTTAATCGTGTATCATTTTAACAAACATGAAAGAGTTCTACGAAGTGAGTTGAAAATAGATCAATTAGATTATTATTAACTTTTTCTTTTATTTATTATGTGTTAAATTTTGTTACAACGAATTGAATAAATATTTTGTTATTTTTGTATAAATATTTAGCTTACTAATTATTCTTTTAAACCCCTACATACACTGTTAGAGAATATGTTTTTCAAAGAAATATGTTTCCTCTGAAGAAAAATGTATGCCCCTGAAATTACAACTAAATTTCAGAAGTAAGGGTAAGACACTATTTATTTATTTGTGGTATACCATATAATGTTAAAGCCATTGTTTTTTGGCGAAACCAGTTAGAATTCAAAATCCATGTAGTGCAGGATTAACAATTCATAGTTATATGGCACCGACTACAGTTTTGTTTTATTACCTACGTATCAATATTTTTATAAATGTATAAATGCAATATTGAAAAATAGACTTTTGTACCATCATTAATCATTAATCAACTCGACATCCTTATAAAATCTGTAAAAAAAATAATATAGTAAATAAAAGTGTTTAAATTCGATTAGATTTAGCGACAACCCATAAGTTATATACGCTTTTATGAACAATATGTCTATTATGAAACATTCTACGAGATACAACTACCTGATTTTCGCCGTAAGGTTTCATCAGCACAGTATATCACGTACGC
>JAWQRJ010005711.1:0-10061 GCA_033557515.1 Diorygopyx duplodentatus | reverse complement strand
ACATAACATTCAACAATTATAAGAAGAACATATCTAAATTAAATGTAAGAAGGCCTTAGGTTGCCGACCGATATTTGCAGGATTTCAACAATCCGGTGCCAGAAATCGATTGAGATATGTCTCGACTGTCACTCAAATCATTTTATATCGTAAATAAACAAAATTGTGAGGAAAACACATGGAAAACATCGATACAGAACTGCTGGCGGGATCTATCGGCGGGTCTAGGCCTTACTTGAGAGGACGTTAGTTTAGTATTGACGGATGTATTGATAGCTAGATGATGTCCTCGACTTTATGTTTAGTTTCCAATATTGTTGTGCGAGCCAAAATTTCTTTTATGGACGAACTTTTTTGAATTAGAGTTTTAGAGAATTAGAGAAAGATACATACAATCCGATTAATGTTTAAATTTACACCAAATCTAATGATTCTTCCACCCGCTGGACCATCCAACGCCAACTTCAATTGTGCGCCTAATTGGCCCTACAGTCGGATTTCAATTGGGATGTCATCGAAGGGTTCAGGTAGAAGTGCGGCCTGAGGTCGCGAGCCCCGGGGTTACGATTTCGGCGTTACGATGCACGGGTGTCGACGACACCGGAGGCTTCGAAGGGCCTGTGCGCCGCCGTCGGGGCAGCCTGTCTGGCCGTTAGCGCAGCCCGATATACAGCTTTCCCGGAGGCCGGTCAACTAACCCGAGAGAGTCAACGGCCGTCTCTGCGAGGACGCATCCTCCTCCTGCTGTTATGTCTGCGGAACGGGCAAATTTTGCCAATTTTTCTAGACGTGAATGTGAGATGTGTGAGATTCATGAATCAATCATGCGGAAGAGTGAATGAAACGTGTAGTAAACTAGGGGAGGTGGGAAGAAATTATCTGGGAAGATGGAGAAGTATCAGAATTTCGATTATGTTTACGACGCGAATTATCTACTACAGAGTTGATTATTAGATATTTATTGATATCTAAAGTAAGAAAGTTGTAATGTGGTCTCTACTCTCTTTTGGACATTTTTGTTGGCCACACTCATTAATTGAGGTAATGGCCAATCAACCTCATCTTTAGCATTCTCATCCGAAACCGAATATAAAAGGGTTCTTCGCTTCGGACAGTATGAAACTAATTATTGCACAAACTGCCCATTCAAGACTCCCGCCAATAATTTTATTACTGAATCCATTCGATAAACACACGATAGTTATTTAATTACTATTGTCAGTCGTACATTCGTTCATACACCACCAAGGTGAACGCAAATCAAAACGCTAACCGACCGCTAGGTAATATTTAAGTCGCTTGTACCGTTCACTCGAGCTAGTCGGCAAATTTTCCTCCACCACTCTCTCTACCATTATTCGTCGATTCAACAATTTTCATCGGGCTTTTGCGGCAACGGTTCATATCCCGTCGTAAACGACTTCAACAACTTTTGGCTGCCAAGCAACTACATACATATTACCTGTCAGCTTAACCTATCATTATGAAATAGATGATCTCGAGTGGTTCTCATTTTCTTTCTTATGCTTCGTATTGTTCGTATTCAGGTACCGTTGTTGAATGCCCGTGAAGCTAAGAGTGACTGAAACATTTGCCTTGACCTATTCTTGTAATTAAGTTCGCGCTATCCATAAATTTGAATGCAGAAATTTGTTGTTATTTCTTCCCCCGCATTGGAGGTCCGCATACAGTTTGATGTCACTGCTTTTAAAGCTGCGCTTGTTTACATCAACCCGAAGGGTCATTGGCTTTTATCTGCCAGCGATGGGGCAACCGACTTCTGTTCCTTCTGTTGTTATACATATGTAGCGTAGTTGTATATACAGCGAGGTGGTAATCCGGTCTGATAATGTGCACCGCGTCACAGGCACTGACCAGGTAGCAGTTGCTTAGTTGCTGCATACGCAATTGCGGCCCGTTAAAAGTGGCAACGCAATTGAATTCCATTCCGGACGCAGTAAACACAATTAATGCGTGACCTATTTTTGCATGTTGTGTAGGATTGTCGGACAGAAAGGAGAATCTCTCCTTACTCAACGGGCGAGCGAATGAGTACTACACCTCATTTTCCAATGTAAAGACACCGAAGTTCATTGAAGCGCCCATGGGATGTTCCCAGCAATTAAAAGAACAATACCGTTTTTTTCAGTTCGGCTTTAGCTTATGGCGCACAGTTAAAACTGGAATTTGTACAGTAAATTATGCAGGATCGTTAAAAAGTCCGGGAACGGAAAGTTAAAAGGACGATAAGTTGAAACATGTTACCTTCAATTGCAATACGTTATTAAGAAATCATTCTTAAATGTGTTTTGTAGTATCCCATGAGGGTGAATTGATAACGAATTCTCTTAATAAAAGCTTAAAAGGAATGCTGCAGATGTTCTGCAGAAATGTTGGCTGTCTGTTTGCATACGCAACACTTTTTAAATATCCGCAGATAAAAAATGGATCTGGAGATCGAGGAGACCGCATACGAGGCTATTGAAAACGATTTAAGAAGCCACAGGCCAGCAAAAAACCCATTGCTTAAGAAAAAACAACTAAAAAAAGGTGTTACTCAACACTTCTCATTTGATTGAAATTTTCAAATGATTGAAATTTTGACAGAATTTTGTTAACCACTACTTTTTTAGACTGACTTTCGCTAAAAAAACATTTAAATTGGACCGCAGAGAAGTGGAAAACAGTTTTGTTTAGCGACGAATCGAAATTTAATTTGTGTAATTCCGACGGTATGTGTACAAAGGTAAACATCTTCATCCACGGAACTGCAAGATGAGTTTCAATTCAAGCATGGTGGAGGTTGCATTACAGTGTGGATATGTTTTTCTGGTGGAATTCTAAAACGAAGCCTTTCTGGTCAACGTTTTCGCAACACAGAAGAACTGTTCCAAACCCTGAAAGTGGAATGGGAAAATATTCGTAGATGTGCGGAGGTTATAAAAAAATAAGGGTTCATATACCAAATACTGATTTGTTGCTTTTGTTTTGCACACTTCCAATGGACTATGGACTTGTTTTCGTTATTTTACTCAATTTTATTTACTAGGAGCTAATAAATGAAATGCGTTTTAGTTAGAGTAATAGACAAGTATTATACAGGGTGTTTCAGTTTTAACCCGCATAATCTTTGTCAGATGACAAAGAAACTTATTTCGAACCGAAAAGTTTAAATAAACATACGACGAAAAACGCTTCGTTTAGGAGCTTAAGTTTTTAATGTTTATTTTATAAAAATCAATTTTAGGTTAATCTGTTACTAAAACATTTGTTTAAAGGAGCTGCGCAAAATGCGATCCGCCTTGTTCAATGCACTGACTGGCATCTACGAATCATAGATCTGTTGATGACTCTTAGAGTCTCTCCCGCAATATCCTAAATGAAATGAATATTAGCGTATTCTGCATTCGAAAACTTGACCGGCATTACAAAAGTAATAAGTTCACTTAAGTAAAATTATGGGACTTAGTTTGACGTTTTTAACAAATTGTCAAAACCTTACTGCATGACACTCTTCGATAAACTCCGCGTATCTCCTGAACGAAGCGTTTTTCGTCGTATGTTTATTTAAACTTTTCGGTTCGAAATAAGTTTCTTTGTCATCTGACAAAATTATAAGGATTAAAACTGAAACACCCTGTATATTTGTATACCTTTTTTGTAAAATTGTTCTTCAAAAAGAATATAACAACAATTTTTTTTACAGGTGGTTAGAACCCTATTGGTGGCACGTTTTAAAATTATTTTCGTAATGTACAGGTGCTCCAAAAACATAAAACAAATCAAAGTTGTTTACCTCACCTAAACCCAACGTTTTTTTTAATATTTGGAATTTTGTGGAAATGCCCTTTTTACATCAAATTTACCCTGATGTGTACTAATTGATTACATTTCTTCTATCAAACTGCCGAAAAAATTCCTAAAGTATACAGAATGTCTAACAATTAAGATGACGAGTTTTAAACGGTAATAACTTGTTTAATTTAAATGGAACGCCCTGCATTGTATAGAATAAAATAAATCGAAGAATAGATGTAAAATTTAATTGTCTATCGAATACTATTGTGCTTCCCTATACCTAACTCTTCACGTTTTCATGGAAAACGCACTTTTTTCAGAATGCAAACTGATTTTAACAAATACAATATTTATCAGGTCACCTATGATATTTCGACAAGGCGTTCTATTATTTATCATCTTATGTTTACGTCAAAAGTGTTTCTATGCAAATAATCTTTTAGTGGTAGTGTTAGATTTTGGTTTCTGTTCTTTTCATTCAAAATTAATGTTGAACCAAAAGGTTCTTCTTTTGATTCATTCAAAACGAACCAAAAGGAGAACCAAATTTTCTTTTATAACATTTTGTCGCATGAGCCGACTCAGGAGCACTACTTTGAATGCTCCAACAGTACTCAGCCATCATATTTGCATTCCAGTAACCCTGGTATTGGTATTCCATAGTGTGAATGTCTTGATGCTAGCGTTCTCCTTGCTCCTCACTTAAATCACCAAGATTTTCAAGAAAACGGTCTAAATGGCTGAAGAGGAAATGTAACTTAATGCTCATGTTGCATCCAAGTCGCTGGAAATGCAACATTAGTTGGTCAATGTGTGGACAGTAGTTGGCAGACTTTTTATTTCCTTAGAAATTTTTCACTGCGCAAATAAACTCATCCCACGCATATTTTTTCAGCATTTGTCATGCAATTAAGGAAATTCCGATCATTTATTAATTTTCTGATCTGCGGCCATCAAAAATACCAGCTCTTCTATTTTAAGTACTCAGTTTTGGAAAAGTTCTCGTGATGTACTTAAAACATTCCCCAACTTTGTTGAGAGCTTTTACGTACTATTTCATAAGCCCTAATTTAATATGCTAACCTTAATGAGTTTCATTAAGGTTTAGAAATGTAGTAATAATGTTAATAATTTAAAAACAGAACATTTATTATCCCTTTTTACATCAAATTCATCAAATTCACCCTAATGTGTATTAATTGATTACATTTCTTGTCAAACTGGCGAAAAAATTCGTAAAGTATACAGTCCAAAAATTAAGTCTAAATAACGACGAGTTTTAAACAGTAATAACTTGTTTAATTTAAATGGAACGCCCTGTATTTTATAGAATAAAATAAATCTAAGAATAGATGTAAAATTTAATTGTCTATCGAATACTATTATACCTAACTCTTCACGTTTTGATAGAAACGCACATTTTTCAGAATGCAAACTGATTTTAACAAACATAATACATATTTACCAGGTCACCTTCGATATTTCGACAAGGCGTTCTATTATTTATCAGTCATTTATGTTTACGTCAAAAGTGTTTCTGTGCAAATAATCTTTTAGTTGTAGTGTTAGACTTTGGTTTTTGTTCTTTTCATTCAAAATGAATGTTTATCTAAAATAATGGATCGATGTGGTGTTTATTCTTGGAGAATGTCTGCAAAACTGCTTACTGGCATCACGGATTTATGCTCAAAGATTTCCTAACTGAAATCACTCAAATAAAGCTGTTTTCGAAAGACTGTTGGGTTAATTTAGACAAAGAGGAAGTGTGCAGCACGTAAAATACACGAAAAAGAAACGTATGACACAGGAAACGAGAAAATTGGATTTGCGGTGATCGGCTCTGTAATCGTAAATCCCCATACAGGTCATAACCAAATTGTTCAAAATACCATTAGCCATACTATACAAAATACTATTAGCCAAGCAAGCGTCTGAAGAATTCTTCGAAAACATAATTACCAGACATATAAAATCCAGCTTCACCAAGAACTTTCTGAGAACGATTTTGCGAAACGAGTTGAATTTTGTATGTGGGTGTCAGACAAAGTTGCAGAAAATGAAAACTTTTTTAATTTTGTTGTGTTTAGTGATGAATTCATATTTCACAACAAGTGATCCGTTAACGGACATAATTTTCATTACTATTCTGATTCCAATCCGCATCAATTTAGAATAATTAATAATCAGCACAGATGGTCAGTGACCGTATGGGGTAGAATAATGGGAAAATATGTATGGTCCTTATTTTTTCCAACACCATTTAAAGGGAATATTGCTTTTAGATTTTTGATAAATCAATTTTCAGCTTATTAGAGGACCCCACATTTCCATCGTGAGGTCCAAACATTTTCAAATGTGTATTTTGAAACGAAAAATTTATTTCAAATACCTAGAATTCCTATGTAATCCGAATCCCTTTTCAGACCTTTCAGACCCAGTTAACAGATATCAAAGGTTTATTTGTGGCAGCCTGATAAAACACTTTTTAAACGTCACCCATCTGTCTGTCTGCCCATCTGTTAGCAACACTTTTCCTATTTCTAGGAAAAGCTTTTCTTCTTCTTTTTATCTCATATATGATTTACTTCATTATAACATTCACATAAATATATCGCTGTATTTCATTCTTGTGTACATCACCTCTACATACAAGTTTCTTGTAATTACGAAAATTTAAAAAAAATAAGGCTTATCAAATGTGGAATAATCTCATAATTATTGTTTTTGTTATTTTCTTGCAACGTGGCAGATAACGTAGTCTACTTGTTATTAAATATCCATTGTTGTTTACATCTACGGTTTGTTTACGGTCACCTTATAAGACAATGGTGGCCGTGAAATGCAGGAGTCGATAATTTTTTCTGCATTAAATATTCAGCAAGTCAACTTTATGATATTGTTCGGTAATGATCGTTCATAATTTAAAGTTTGTAAAACAATGCAGTAGGAGGCTCACAATTGCCTTTAATAACGTTTCTTTTGAACACTTTAAAGTGACGTCCCACTTTTAAGGTAAGATAAAAATAACGTGAGATGGAGAAAATGAAACCGTATTTCAAACGAATTTGTAAATATTATTTAGTGAAAGTTGTTCTTTCGAGCAACGGCGGTTCAATTAGAAAATTCTAACACAACGTAACGCTAACAAGTGTATCGCTGTCATAATTGCAAGCAAGATTTCTTTTCAGGAAAACGAAAGCTAGCAGTTTCAACGCCTAGTAACATTTCGTGCTGTTTTTATGACAGTTGCTATTTGACAGTTAGAATCGCTTTAAGTGTAAACAAACCTTTAATAAATTTTTTTCGAGGTGTCTTTTTTCAAAAGAATTTGAAGAGACGACAGACGATTGCGCAGTGCACAAAATCGTTCGTCAGGGTTTCACATAAACAGAGGTCATATTGTTTTCACTCACCCCTTACGCTCGATCAGCTGATTTCTTTGTTTGCGCCGTTTTTGACAAAGATCGATTGGCTTTCGCAATTCGACAGCTCCGCGGCTGGTTTTCAATTTGGAAAATACCGCGCGACGGACCGGTGGCAGTCGTACGTAGCGAGAAAAGTCGAACCTTGAAGTTATCTTACCTTTGTAGTGGACACGCAGATTATTCTGGGACAGTCCGATGTAGGTGTAGTTCTTCGCGGCATTCCACGTCCTGGGCAGGGGCGTCTTGTCATCGTTCACCGCCGGATACAGAGCCTTCAAACGGTCCACCGTCTCCTTCTGTATTCCCGTTTGCTGATCCATCACACTCCGACCACTACAAGCAGCGGCCATTTCTAAACTCCCTTTCCCTTTGACGAAACAACAAGCGCGCACACTCACCTCCTTAGCAAGTTGCTCGATCAGCTGATAGATGTCAGATCCTTCAAGCTGCACACCTACCACCGCTAAGCCGACTGTTTTTCGAGATTGCTATGGCAACCAACACGACATGTGCTCAAAAGATTGAATTTGTCATACGAAAATAACTAAATTCCTTGTAATCTAGACCAGCCATGGCCAACACAAATTATTTTGTATTGGCCATGCCATTGATTTTCATTATGCCTTTATCATATTCATCTAAACAACTATAAAAAAACAGCTGAAAGAATAAAACAATTTATTTTATATTCAAAACTTTATTTACAAATTAAATATCTTATAGAGAATTTTTTCCATCTAAAAAACTGTTTAAAAAATAAAACAATTTATTTTATATTCAAATCTTTATTTACAAATTAAATACTTTAAAGAATAAAACTTAAGGTCTAGGTTTTTTAGGTAGAGATCCGAATGCTGATATAACTGTAGCTTTTGTACCAGTAGCGCTATTCGTCAACGACGGTTGTACTAATCCGGCGGGTTTCAAACTGTGCGAATTCAATGAGTTCCCACCGGGTTGATCCCATTTACTTTTACGTTTTTTCGCCTCCTCCTCCTGTTTTTTAGTCCCCGAAACAACCTCGACTTTCGTCTTGCGTTCCTTCTCCCGTTTTTCCATTTCCGTCTTCTGCACCTTCGAAAGCTCCTCGTAATAAGATTCCTTACTCCATTTTAACGGGTCGTAAATCGCAGGCGGGTAGTTCGTGCCCAGTTCGTTTATCGAACAGAACTGAATCAGCTTCTCGTATATGCTCGGGTTACGAAAGTTTTTCTTTTGCTGTATCAACATATTCATATCTAACCCTTTGCTCTGCATCTGATCGTGCAGCCGGGAAATCTTCTCTTGGATTTCTGCAGAACAGTGTCCAGGTGGTTCCGGAGGTATATGAATTCCATCTTCGTCAATTACTTCCGGTTCAACGACAGGCGTAATCGTATTTTCTATAATCACCATCGTCTTGGGCTCGTTTGCCAGGCCATGCTCCCCTTCGTCGTCCGAAACAATCGTATCATCGTGATAAGAAACTAACCTAGAAACCTTACTTGTTATTCTCGCTTGTATCGGCGAGCCTGGTCGAGAAGTAGGTGTAGATTTATTGTCGGGTGAACTAGAATGTACCGTAACTGATCCGGCATTTTCATGATCTTCATCTTCGCCCTCGGAATCCGTATAAGTGGCTGTTAAAGACGCCAAAGCCATACTCTGCGACATTTTTGGAGGTTATGTTAAAATGGTTAATCTCCGAATATTTTCACGTCAAGTTTGCACTATTAATCGTTTTCGGTGTTATACAATAAAATTACGCCATTCTACAGAAATCCTCACCAAAAATGAGAATCAATTATTAAAAATGTTTACGTTTTTAATTAGTGACAGGTGACAGTGCCTTTGACAATTCACTACCAACTGCATAATAAAATTTTCCCAATTTTTAATTTTTCTAATTTTAGATATTTATTGTTAATTTTAAACGTTTTCTTGATTTCGTACGTCCGTTGGGTGTTACTATTAAGTTTGAGTACGAATTCTTTTACTAACTGCAATTATCATACTCTTCTTGGGGGTAACTGCGACCGGTTGTACACTTATCATGTTCTTCCAAAAATCTACCTTTCATTGCGTAATTAACAGAATTACTTTAAAACGTAAATCAGAATGCGCACTTAACTACAGCGTATCGCAAATTAAATTCCTGCTAACGTGTCTTCATTTCCGTGATTATAATGCCAAAAAATCTTTACCGGTGTGTGTCAGGTCTTACTCCTAGACAAGGTTAAAGCAGTGTCCTACATTATCGGCTGTCGTCGCGACGGGGTGTTGATGTGAAATTCAAATAATCACTTTTTCTTCGTGTTATTCATCGATAAATTTGTGTTCGTTTTTCGTTTTAACACTATTCTCATGGCGTAATCAAGAAAAGTAATAGTGAATAAGTTTTCAACGATACATCACTATTGGATATCTGACGTTACGGTTTAGTGATAAATGATGTTCTTCCGATTTTGAGTTAGCCATGCTTTTCTATTGCGTCCGCCATCTTCTCTAGAATAGACGCGTCGTGTGTTGTCCGACTAAAATGTGGGAGTTTCGTTCGTAAAGTCATCACGGGTCATAAATTTCTGTGTTATTCGTTTTAAAATTGAGTGCTTGACATGGAATTTTAAAATAATAGGGGTAAGTGTGTTTTAATTATTTTTAAACGCTGCATGTTGAATCCCGTTAATATTCCTACACATTTGTAGGAACGTTTTTGAGAGAATTAATCAATTTTCCGTTTTAAAAGTGGGCGGAAGTTTTAAAACTTTAACTAATCTTTCACTTTACTTCTAATTGTCTCGTTATTAAAGTGTAGGGAAGTAAAAATTGCAAACTTCAAATTTTAGTCCGGTCGTACAC
>JAWQRJ010005710.1:0-10062 GCA_033557515.1 Diorygopyx duplodentatus | reverse complement strand
GGTCGATACTTGCGCGGTAAGTAAGAGCACGCAGTTGCCCCACCAAGAGTTGGAACAGCTGGATACACTAGCTTAGAAATTAAAAAATCTAAGAAAGAGAAACACAACCTTTCTAAACTGCATGTATAAAGTGTAATAGACATGTGGATACACAACATTTGCTATGTGCAGAACCATGTTGTGAAAATGATTCGCCACAGTTGCAAATTTTGCATAAAATATTGTATGTTGTATATGTATGTATATGTTAGAGATAAAGTGATAAATATAAATGTGTAAATAAATATTTTGTTAAGCAATATAGTCTTATAGAAAGTCGGCGGGCTCGACGAGCGACTCCTTGATAATACTTAAGACAAAAATTAGGTGGGTATTTCTAGAGTTAAACGAACGAAAGTATCAATTCCTTCTAGCTGCGTTTGTTACGTTCTAAATAGAATTTATTTTAAAACCTCTTCACTGTATTCATGTATGCTGTATCCTTCGTCTTCAGCCATATTACTTTGGTTTAAGAGCAAGCGCTCCGTGGATTTTATATCGATCGCTTGTTGCCTCAGTAGAAGTTACCCTCTGCTATATTTAGTAAAGTGTACATTCACAATATAATTACAATAAATTTGAAATTTTAGAATGTTGCAAGATATAGTTTCTCGCATATTATTCTTACATCGAGCTATGTATAGATTCAGTGTACCGTAACATAATTGAATAAGTTTGATAATTGTATTAACGCTGTTTCCAGCTGTATGGTCATTTAGGTCACCAGATATTCATCTGTCCGTCTATTTGGCTTAAAGGGCTCATATTATCAACTCTCATTTGGTTTAATACCTGCTACGTTTGCAGGTTACGATCGAAGGAAAAAAGCACTTTGTAAGTGAACAATTTTCCCTGTATATAAATAGTGCAAATTACAGTTAATTGTTGCAACTAGGACAACACCATTTAGCCAAACAAAGACAGCAGGTGAACAAATTTAGATTGTTTCAAGGCCTTTTCGGTTAATCGCTGTCGATAATTTATAACAAAGGAACACGTTCGTCTTTTGTTTAATTCGAAACACTGTGTTGCGTGACGTATTCTTATTAGCACGTATGTTAGCAACTGTTTCTTTATTACCTTTCTTATTTAGCATCCCCTTTTTTCTAGAAATCCGTTAGCGCCGTACAAAAATTCGTGTACAGGAAGGAAGGAGCCATTAAAAATTTATATATCTTCCGTTTCTAAAGATCTTTATCAATGGAAATTGTCTTACTTTAACTTGCAAATGGATGGTAACGAGGCCCGCTTGTCCGGACAAAAAGAAAACACTTAAGAAAAGCACTTCTTGTCACGTGGTGGCTATGTAGTGTTTCCTTCGGCTGTTATACGTCATCGGTTCTGTGTGTAAACCAATACGCAGACATTTCTCCGTTCGAGCGTTAAGGTGATATCCGGTC
This sequence comes from Diorygopyx duplodentatus, assembly GCA_033557515.1. Lineage (NCBI taxonomy): Eukaryota > Metazoa > Arthropoda > Insecta > Coleoptera > Scarabaeidae > Diorygopyx > Diorygopyx duplodentatus. The sequence goes on along the minus strand of JAWQRJ010005710.1, from coordinate 8,623 downwards.
CAAATCGCCGATAGCCGGATGTTTACAGGGGCATATCTATGAATCACGGGCGGCGTAGAAAGGCTGAATATCGAACTGTATTTAGCAGTTAATGAAAGCGATTTGCCATTGTTGACTTTACGCAGGAATCAATTACGAAGGCGGAGAATGGATTTATTAATTGGTCTTCTGCAATTAAGTTGATTATTTATGTGACGCGAGTGGCGATATAGCGGCAAATAAAGTCAAGGGCAATTCGGCTGTTGAATGGCGCGAAGTGTGAAGGTCCTCAAGTTTTATTCCGCGTGCGTTGTTGTTGTATGGAAATAAGGTGGCTGGTGTCGATTACAAAGAGATAGCGGTTTCAGTTTATTTTGGTCTAGGCATTTTGATTTTTCTTATTGTAGTAAGATAATACATAATATTGTATCTACTGTTCACATTTCGATATCTCTAACCATTTTATCAAGATGGTTTTTCAAGATTGGTTTCCAACTTCTGCATATTCGCTTTGCTCACAGTGGGTATTTTCAAACAGAAAGTAACTTGACTTAAGCAATCTTTGAAGGAGCCAGAGACTGCAGCACCGAGGTTATCCAATATGTCTCCAGGTTCGATGGTGGTCTTCAGATCATCTAAGAAATGTTGAAAACTTTGGCTGATCTTGACTTTTAGTTCAGCCATTTAACTTTTGAAAAACGAAAAGATAAAAACGAAATTAATATTGAATTGAACATAATTATATTATAAGAAAAAAATCACCACCTTTTCTTTTAAGGCGTTATTCTAATGATTTCTTTTCAAGCTTTTGGTGACAAACAACTATTTTTCGTCGTCCAATTTCAAGCTGCTTCAATTCGTCTTTTTCTGGTCATCCAGGATAACTTATGAAATTGGTTGGCTCTTAGACTCTCGCGATCAAACTACTAGTTATTCATTTAATGCCGAACATGGTACGATCAGATCATGATGTTCGGCATTAAATGCGGATATTTATGGTACGAATATTTTCTTCTCCAAAACCAGTGATTGTCTCACGGCTGACAACTATTTCTTGTTATTTCCTGTGATAAAACTTCCTCAATCCTTTTATTTCTGCATTTTTATTTCTACTGATTTTTGTTGATGATGATGATGATGTTTGTTTTCCACAGGCTGGATTACTTTTTAGGTAAATAGGCCTTTACAACTATTTTATATCTCCGAAATATTGTCTAGACATCACCCTTGCAGAGGCTATATTATTTTTATAAAGTTAGATAGAGAAGTTTTAGAAGTTAGATATTGGCATTTTTTATTCATCAACTCTATATGGATGGGTTCCTCTACAAGAGTTCCTCGACAACTCTTGTAGAGGAACCCATCCATATAGAACTGATTGATGAAAAAATTCAACTTCTTTTCAAATTATTTTTCAAACCCAACGCGTCCGAACCAAACCAAATCAGAACCAAACCCAACCCGAACTAAGAAGTAATCCTAACCAAATTTTATCCAAAAAACAACCAAATCCAATACAATTCAATCCGAACCTAATCCAATCGAGATCAAACCCAACCGAATCCAATACAATTTAATCCAAACCGAACCGAACCAAATCAATCCAAAGCAAGACGAACCCATTGTCAAAGCATTTATATGCTTAAAAGCATTTATATGCCTACTTTCCCCCCTTTTTCTTTATCTCTGCTTCCATCTTCATTTTTCTTCTTCCATTTCTTTCATTCTTTTCTACTCTCTACTGTTTTGTTTTCTACTTCTTTCTTTCGTTTCACATCTTTCTTCTGGTTTATTATCAATGTGACTTCAACCTTCTTTCTACTTTGCTCTAACTTTCTTCATTCTCCTTTTCCATTTTGCTTTTCTGTGTCCTTTTTTCGGTATTCCCATTTTTTTCTTTCTTTCTTCTCTATTTCTGTCTTCGTCTTCTTCTTTTTTTTTCAAAGAATTTGGTTCGTCAGTCTGTTCGCCTTTCCCTCATTATTTAATGCACTATTTCTTCCCCCTTCTTCAGGATTCTTATCTTTGTTCTCTCTATCTTTGTTCATCTGAGTATTGCACATTTGTCCGTCCTTCCTTCTTCTTTCTCGCTTCTTTATTTCATTCTTTATTCTCCGTTCACCGTATATTCATCAATTTTTCCACTTTCCTTTAGTTTCGCACTTTATGCTACCGTTGCCTATATTTCTTATAGCTAAATTTTGATGCGTTGTGCTTCGTTTGCTTCGTTTTTCTTCCCACTCCTTGCCTTTCTTCCCCATTTCTCCCACATTCCTTTGTTTATTTTTTCTCGAAACTTCTACCTTCTTCCTTTTATTTTTCTTCGTCGAAACCATTGCTCGTTTTGTTAGTTCCCGTTACTCGTTTTGGGTTTATGCTGTTTGGATTGTGTATTTCTCCCTTCTTTCCTTTTCCTGCCGCCTACTCCCCTTTCTCTTTGCTTCCGATTTATTTCTTCTTTCTTGCTAATTTCTTTATTCTTTTATAAGAATTCTATCTCCTTTACTTTCTACTTCACCTTTTTTAAATATTATTGTTCTTCTCAGCCTTCTTCATTCATATTATTCGTCGTCTTATTCCTTTTCTCCATTTCTGCCCTTCGTCTTTCTTCTTCCTGCTCCCTTTCACTTTTTTTAATTTTTTTAGTTCCCAAAATGTATGCCCACATTATCATATCATCGAATTCCAAGCTCCTTCTCTAATATCTAAGACAATTGCTCTTCAAATGCCGTCTATTTTCCATTCCTTCCACTTTCTCCCGTCTTTCTTTTTTATCCGTTCTTCCCCTACCCTTATTTCGATGCGCTTCTGTCCTTTCTCTCATCGTACATTTCTACCGTACATCGAAGTCTTGTCCATTTTCATTTCGCCTATTGTTTTTGTACCCGTCTATTCTTCGACAATACCAAAAGGTATGTTGGATTTTTCCTCTATCTTCTTTCCTTGTCTCCTTCGGTCTTTTTACTTTTACTTTCTCTGTTAGTTTCTCCCGCCTCCATGCTTCTTCTTCCTTTCTCGAAATGGATGTTGACAAATATGATATGTCAACAGAGATGTCAATAAAGATGTTGATAAATAAACTTATTTATAAACCTTATACCATGAATTATGGCGTCACACCACCTTCTTCTATTTTCCTTTTTTTTCATTATTACCTTTCTGGCTTCTATGGTTCTTCGATTTCGCACTAGTTCCATTTTTGCTCTTCCTCCTATCATCTTGCTCCTCTTTCCTTCTCTCTGCTTAATCTTTCTTTTCCTCTTCGTTTACTTCGTCACTTTGAAATGCCACCTCTCTCCTTTGTTGTCTCCTCCTTCTTCCGCCCTCTTCCTTTTCCTGTTTCCTTCTTTCGCATCCTTTCTTTCGTTGTCAACTCTAGAAGACAGCATGAATCGTAGAGCTATATGAGACGGTGATTCATATGATTCCTAAGAGATGTTTGGTTCTTCTTTCCGTCTTCTCTCGTCTTGCACCTACTTCTTTTCTCCTTTCGCATTCCAACTTCGTCTTTTATTTTTATTTTTACTTCTAATTCCTTGCTTTTTCGTTTTCTGCTCGCATATCCTTTCTTCCTTTTTCTTTCCTCGCCTTTCTTTTTTCCTTAGTTGGGTCTTGTTTTCTTCCAACTTTATCAGTCTTCGTCGTTCCCCTATTCTCGTGTCTTCTTGTTTTAGCTTCATTTTCCTTCATCATCTTTCCTCTTGCCTGCTCATTCCTTCTTCTTCATATGAAGATTCGTTTGAAAATTGTAGGAATCAGATTCGTAGGGGAAAGTAAAGGAAGAAGTTGCGTTTTAGATGGAAACGATAGCCCATTTTCCATCAGATATTTAGGAATGTTAAAGAAAATTGAAATAATATTCAGATTACTTTAAAATTAAAACACCTACAGTGCAATCCTTATTCAGTCATGATAAAACATAAAACAATTAAATAATTTTATACTACCATAGTACCTATTGTTCGTTTGGAATGTTAAAACATAAAAATATATTTTATACAGTCGTACCTTTAATACATTTTATAAATACCCGCATTTAGGGTATTTAACTGGGTAAATACCCTAAACTACCCTGGGTATTTACCCAGAGAAATAAATACCCAGGTATTTTAGATCACCAGGTGATCATGATATCTAGAGGACATAAAAGGCCACACGGCCGCAGTACAGGGTTATGAATACGAACCTGCACTGCACTGCAGGGCCATGAATAATCCTATACTATTAAACGCGCGGCTTTCGGAGGAATCGATTGAGATATGTCTCGACTTTCACTAAAATCATTTTATATCGTAAATAAATAAAATTGTGAGGAACACATGGAAAACATCGATACAGAACTGCTGGCAGGATCTATCGGCGGCTAGCGAAACAGTCTTAAAAAGCACATGGAAACAGAAAAGTGTTTTTTTTGTGTTTTACCCTTGGGAAATTGATTGAGACAGCTTATTATAGCTAGGTTGCACCACACGATGGCGCTAACAATGTTTTTTTCATTGTAAGTCCTGTTTTTCTTATGAGATGCGGTTGTTTTTTAGTTTCTGCCTGAGCAAGATCTGAACTTTTCCTCCTTAACCACTTGTCCATATTTAGGGAATTCTATTTTAAAATAAATTTAAATTATTACCCGGTACCGTTCAACTTAAGTACCTACTTATGTACTCATTTTGACGAAAGCCGTATAATGAGACTGATCCTTAAGTTCGCACGGACTTGCCGTGCGATTATCTCATAGGTGGTGCACTTTCGTATATGTATAGATAAGCATACTTTTTATCTGTATATAACAACAATTTCTAAATTGTTCACGGTATCGTTCCACCAAATAGTGCTGAGATGGAAATCTACGAACACTCGAAATACGAGGTTTTAGCAAAAGGGGGTCGCGCTCGAAATTGAATGCTGCGCTACAATTGAGTTTAAAGGCAAGCTTAACTGTTGTAACCAATGAAACGTGTCTTGCAACTGAAAATAAGTGTTCGCCCTCTCAGTCAGTAGTTGCTGGGAACTCATTATATTTGAAAAGCATAAACGTCGCCAGCGTGCATCTAGTAAGTATCTGCAAGACAGGCAATTTATGAAAATGGTAAATGGCATCGTGGCAACTATAGTGTCCTCGAGGCAGTGTAGAAGCAACTTCGTAGGTAGCAGAAATGCGCGCAATGACAGTTCTCTTACACAAAGGTGGAATGGAAGCAAATATGTATGTGCAATGTAGTACATGAACAAGATCTCTGGAGTAAAGAGGATATATTCATACTTTATTCCAGACTTGTTATTTACAGATTGAATTTTGATTATTCTTCAGGTTGTAGAATAATCCCTATTTCACCAACTAAAAATTACAATTTTAGAGTTCGAAAAAGCTCGAACCCTCCCTTATCCTAATTATACCCTTTTCATCCGATCCTAACCGAGATGTGTCCTGGGGGTATCTCTAAAAGATTATTATTAAATAATAAGAGGGCAATGTGTTTTGAAATCATCATCTTTGAAACTCTTTTTAAACGAGCAGGTTTAAGGTTGTTATCATCGAACAACTTGGGAAATATTAAACGGCTTCCGAATCTTTGCAACATACCAATCTTAGGAAAGCAAATAAACAGTCTAGTAATAATAAATTCCCGAAACCTATGCGAACGTAACGCCCATGCGGAAACCAAACAAACATTCTCGATGATGTAACAGAATTAAGAAGGAAGGCCTAGGCGGATCGAATCAATTACCTTCTCCTTGTGACCGCAGCGTCTGAAATTCGTTCGCGTAGGTAGGCGCTAAATTTTATCACGGCGTCACGCCAATTTAGCTAGAATCTGCTAGCGGACGAAGGTGGCATACAAAATCAGAGTGTTGGAGGAAGGAATTATTAATGAAAGTGTAGTATTTTTAGCATTTAGAAAGCAGTAAAAAGTATCTCCCATCTCCTAACCCAAATATAATACTGAAGGTGTATATTAGTACGTTACCAAACTTAGGGTAATTATATGGCTAATTTCAAGCTAAATTTTTTAAATGAAGGTGTGTCCTTAAACGCATTTTAAAGGTGCCATCGCGCTCTAAAGCTAATGTTAGATTAATCTGAGCAACATTTGGGAATTCTTTTTGGGGAAAACTTTATAAACGTCTTATTATTCATAAATGCTTATTTTTTGTGTTATTATTACAAAATAATCTTAATTGAAGGGCTTCACGACCACATTAAAATAGAAACCCTTCGATTTATGGGTTAGTGAGAAGGTTTCTAAGTGAAGCAGTTTGAATTCGTGTAGTGTAAATTTAAAAAAATCTTTGTATAACATCAGATCTATATTTTACTTTCAACACGAATCCATTAACTCTAGCTCCACTAATTAATAGGTCACCATTTTCCAAGCTTATGTACAAGTCGCATACCCCCTGCGGTGGAACGTTGAATCACGCGAAGCCGCCCCTGTGCATACATCAACTCAAGGCGACATGCTCGCTTAGCAACAGGAAACCACCCCTTCAATTCGCGGAAAACTTTTTTTAATCCAATTAAACCTGGCCTTGAACGTCGTGCCCTCGTGAACACAAAAAATATTAATTTTCGATTAAAAGCACAAGGAGAGGTAGAATGTCGTCGGTGAGCGGTTGCGTATGACTTTTGAACGGGCAGAATTATTTACAGAATCTAGTGGATAAGCGTGGTTTCCAAAATTTCATAGATTGGTAAAAAAAATTGTTGATTTACCTTTTTAGGCATCAGACTGGTAAGGCTTTTTAGAGCCTGCGACTTTTAGAGACTTTTAAGCTTTGACTTTTAGAAGTCTTGAGCTCTATCTAAATGTTTAGATTGTTTAGAAACTAGTATTGTAGAATTATTACATTTTGAACTCTTGAACTTTTGAATTTCTGTAAGGAACACTCCTGGAACCCATACGATATTAATGGACTCACATAAAACAAATTCTATACAACCCTTTTTTATACAATATGCAATAATCGCTGGTAAGGTACTATTTGGTATTATCCTTTTTGGAAGACTGACAAGTCAAATCAAAACAGTATATGTTATAACACACGATTCTTCTGAAATTATGTAGGATTATTATTTTAATACAATACCGAAATTCAATTTTGGCAATGTTGTTTTGCAAGAAGAATGGTGCTTCAAAATGTAACACTATCTTCTAGTATAGTGTAGACGCCTTCAAGATTTTCTTCAAGGCCCATTTTTTATTTGCAAGCTCTACATATCGTGATGTTCTTTACGTATATATTTTTTTCAATGGTTACAAACTAATTTGCCCATTCTTCCCAATGTCGATGGACATATATGACAACGCCGTTTCTTATTAGGGGGTTCCTCTGGGTTGATGCCTGGTTCTTGAATAAATATTCTAATTGCTTCAACTGTCCGTTTATGTAAAAACGAATTACGTGACTTTATCTGCGGCGATATTGTTTTCCAGCTTCGAACTCAGGATTTTCGTGGATGTACATTAGGGTGGTCACAAGAAGTCAATGTTCGATTTTTTTTCTGGGACACCCTCCTAAAAGTTGCCAATTGGCTACAAAATGAGATTGGCAAAGTTTCAGCTCAATTGGATAAGGTTAATCCATGCCTCATTGAGGTAGAAGTTTTGAAAACTCACGATATCTTGCAAAAAATTGCAGTTTTTCCTTCTTAAAAAGTGAAAAGAATTCGTTCTAGAAACCTAATTCTGGTCTCATTTCATAAAAAATGTTTTTGGCTTGAAGTTTTACTCTCATAATTTTTTTGATAAAACTTAGATTTAATGATGTTAGCATTTTTCAGGTCAGGTCGTGATCCATATCCTCAAAATTGACTTTTTATGAAAATGCGTAAAAACATTGCAACATTTCTTTTTTTATTTTTCATACTGGAAAATAAAAATTGGTTTAGTTAAAAGCGTTCCCGAAAGTAAATGAACAAAATTAAAAATGAAAACAAATAATGTTCCATTGCATTTTATTATTAAAGTTGCATTATAAAAAAGGAAACATTATAAAGAATAGAAATTTTTATTATTTACAATTATCACATTAAGGAGGTAATGTCCTAGATTTTGAAGAGTCAGGGAAGAAAATTTCTATACTCAGATACAACTTGTAACAGAAACTGCCGTCGCTCTTCGTCCTTCGTTAAACAGGAATTGAAGATTAATTTTATTCCCCTTTGAACTGTGTCATTGACAACCTTAAAACCATTCACTATTTTTTTGCTTTCAAATTATGTTCATTTTCACACCATACATCGGGATCAGTGTTTAAAATTTTTTATATTAATTTCAAATCTCTTAAAAAAATTATAATAGTTTGAAGAAAAACAAAAGAATCGACTTCTTTGTCCAATAAATGACCCACTTCTTTGAGACCTATTGTTGCTCTTACATCCCTGTCATCATCAGCATCATCTTCTTCTTCTTCAAAGGACATTAATTTTATAGCCATATTATTTTGACATTTTTGACAAAGTATCATCGAAAAATGACAATGCAATTTGCTCCGAGTTAAGATACCTCTTTATCAATTTTTCTGTGGTCAACAAATAATTTTAATAATTGTAGGTCTTGGTTGGGGGCTAAAGTGGGTTTGGGGGCGTTAAACCACGCTTTTACATAAATATTGATTATAAATAAACAAATCAAATATCTCTAAT
>JAWQRJ010005709.1:0-10062 GCA_033557515.1 Diorygopyx duplodentatus | reverse complement strand
GAAATAGAGTTTATTTTATTGCCTTTAATTACTTAGCATTACATTTATGTCCCCATATTTCATGTCCAATTGATACATAACACATTAAAAGCTGATTGCGCGAGGAAAATTATGTCGAACCTATGAAAATGTTAATTTGTTTTGTCTAGATGTTGTTTAGTCCCACTTTCTATGTTGTCAGTAGGTAAGAAGTTTGAGAGTAGAGTGAAATAAAATCATTTATATTGCATACATTATTTTTGCAGTCATTTAAATTAAAAAATAGGTTTAAATATCTATTTTAGCAGAGAAACAAATATCACTTGTACAAAACATATAGTAAATTAATATGTAGAAAACGGATGATAAAACGATGTCCATGTTCTTTCGTCCGTTCTTTTCTATATTTTCTATTAAATTTTGGATACTTTCGAGCTTCTGTGTAAGTGCTGTTATTATTTAACAGTTTATTTAACACTGACCCGAAGGAGCATGATGCTGGTATTAAGATAAAACGTGGGAGTTGTTTTATGTGGTATAGCATATGAATAAAATTCTTCACCAATTAAGTAAACGAAGGTTATTAAGCCATTATGGCTTTTTATAGGTTGCATTGACGTTCATTTGATGCCAGTAGATGCAATTGATGTCGGTAATGCAGAAACCTAATTAAACCTAACGTCATGGTGCTTTTCCTTTGTAGTATTAAGAAAGTATCAAAAGTAAACAAAACAGATATTTTTGAAGTTGAAATTCCATATTTTTTATAGTAACTTGATAATTGGATAACAATTACCATTAAACGTGTACGAAAAAAAAAACAAAATTTCTTGACATCAGTTTACGAAAATGTTAGAAAATGAAAAATTATCTAAATTCATATGTACACCATTGTGTTTGAAAATTCACTGGGCGTATAAACTTAAATCTTTTTTTGTAATATTAAGATTATTTAATAGATAAGAAGATTATTTATTTATTTTACCTCCAATATTTTACCAGCGTGTTAGACTGGGTCTTAAAATAGACAAAAAGTTTTGATGAACGTCATTTTGATGACTTATCATTTTTCAATTACCTCCGATTTTCTTTAATCAAATGTTCAAAATGCTGCCCATTATTTTGTAAACAGTAGTACAATCGGTTTTCAAATTCAATTATTACATTTTCAAACATTTGCCTTGCTATAGGGTTTACACCCATCCATTTCGGTATTTGCTATATAGTTACTAATTAGCAAATGCCGAAATTTACAACCCCGGTATTCCCTAGTTTTATGTTTCACGGTGGATTAGGTTGGTTTCCTTCCAAGTAAACCAATTCCAACCAACAGTGCAGGACGACTTCAACAAAAAATAAAGAGCACTCAATTCCTAATACACCTGTGTGATAACCTTTTGAATCAAAGCATTTCTTCAGTTTCTTTTCTGCATTCATTGGTAGTCTGTAACGGCTTTTTTATTCTTCCCAAGTGTTTGAGGTGGATTAGGTTGGTTTCTTTCCAACTAAACCAATTCCAACCAACAGGACGACTTCAATAAAAATATAAAGAGCACTCAATTCTGAATACACATTGTGTGATAACCTTTTGAATCAAAGCATTTCTTCAGTTTCTTTTCTGTATTCATTGGTAGTCTGGAACGGCCTTTTTCTTCTTCCCAAGTGTAGGAGGTGGATTAAGTTGGTTTCTTTCCAACTAAACCAATTCCAACCAACAGGACGACTTCAATAAAAAATAAAGAGCACTAAATTCTGAATACACACTATTTGATAACCTTTGAACCAAAACGTTTCTTCGGTTTCTTTTCTGTATTCAGTAGTCAACAAAATGGTTCTGGCATTTTATTTCGATCAGACGCACCCTGATCGAAATAAAATGCCAGAACCATTTTGTTGTAAGAAAATTTTAAACTTCATCAAAATGGAAAAAAAACGACGGATAAAAAGTTGGGAAATAATTTATCCTCCTTTCCCCTGTTTACAACGCTCCTGATAAAAATTTTGAAACTGCATCAGTTTTGGATGATTTCTAAAATGTTAAGTCGGTGTGTTCTAGAGAAAAGTTAAACCATCATTTACAAACCATCAATATTTTATATATACAAGGTGTGCTATTTCTTCCAGACGTTATTTACTTTACTTTCTTGATTTGATTAAAGTCGCATCCTTTAGTATTTATATTTTTCTCGAAAAGTTCACGTGTACTCACTACAGAAGACCAAAAGTTTCAGTTCTCTTGCAATTCGTCTCAGAAAATGTTTAAAATAAAAGTTAGATTGACCTTTCGTAATCCAAAATTATTTTTATACGTATAATATGTATATACAATCTGTTCAATTTAAATTTTTTAAATTAATATCAAGTTTAAATTTCATAATCATATATGTTTGATTTATGAGGTGTTTTCCAGAAATTCTTTGCTTCCAAAGTAAAATTTTTAGAATACTGTTTATGATTTTTAATGCCATCTAAAGATTGAAATTTACAGTCATGGATAATTTAGTTTTTAAAATACCTAAATAATTATAAAAAATTTAACATAAATTTTTTCGATACGTCTGGGTTATGCAAACCAATAATATTTAAAAACAGTAGCAGATGATGCCGCATCTGGCCTTGTAAATAAAATTTTGGGCACTATTAAATCCCATGGCATTGGTGTATCCAAATGCAGAGAACTGGGTTACGACCGTGCTAATGTAATTTCGGATGTATACGGTGGTGTGGAAACTCTTTTAAAGCAGTATTCTTCAAACACCGGTTACGTACATTGCCCACGTTATTACCTCTAAATTATAGTATATATTTATACTTTTTTCGAAATAGTATTAATAATGACGGGCTCTACTAAAGAATTATGCGTTTGAAAAATACAAAATGATGCTTAAAAAATGTGATCTTCAAGAAATGATGCCTTGTTGGTAATGAAAGTAAAGTACCTGGTAGATCGCGTTATCCCTCGGTACAGATAGATAGAAATAATCCAGATATTGCAGCAAAACATGAAGACAAATGCCAGTAAGACTGTTAAATAAATAAATCTCGGTTTTGTAAGCTGTCCAGTCAACAGTTATTACGGCGTGCAAATTCATTCAATGCGTTCGGTCCATCCGCTGACCTCAAATATGCGGTTACCCGGATGACTACCAAACATATGGGCTGTTTCGGTGGCCGCCGTATGCAGCGTGCTGTGACGCAGTTTTTCTCACAATTTGATTTATTTTCGACGTTATGTGAGTTATTTGGGACTTGAGACCAATTATTACACAACTAAACAGTGGTTCTGTTTTATGAAGTTTTACACCTGATTCTAAATATGTATTTTCCTCACTGATTTTTAATTAGGAGTCCTTATTCCAGTAACAGCTCTAGTTTTTTTTGAGCTATGAAGAGGAGCGGTATAGAGGAGGGTATTCTTCTTTAACTTTGGGTGAATGTGCAATAGGCAAAGAATCCAGTTTATTGCCATTACACATTTAACACTGCGTTTTGATGAGTCTATAGATAAACGACAATCATTTGAATCATAGTTTTGTAATCCCATTGCAGCCATTAATAAACCAGGAATATCTCTCTGCAAAACACAAAATCATCCTCAGAAAAGAAAGGGATAAAATTCTTTTTCCGTCTGCGATAGACCGAGATATTTGTTTCTGGTGTTACTAGATTTCTTTCTTTCAACCCAGAACATAGAAGTTCTGATGCTATTTTTGACAGTCCGAGATGTCTGATCAAGTCATCTAGATCATTTTGATTCAGTGGTCTAGGTTGGCCGGGGCAGTAAAGTCACTCTCCTTACAATCATCACTATCTCTTCTGGGTGTTCCTGAGATGTACTTGGTTGAGGACGTTCCTGGAAGGTATTGAGTTGTGGCTGTGGTAGTAACTCATCACTAGAACTGAGATCTAATAGCATATTTTAAGTTGGGATAGATCCATTTGGAACGATGTTTAAAATACAATATTTAATTAGTACTTTTATTTACGTGTTAATGTATATCCCACCCTCCTCATCTGTTACTGATTTACTATTATAGGGGGCCACTCTGCACTGTTGGTTACAGAGCCCAGTTAGTGATAGCAACGCTACTAATTCCTAACACTATTATTTATTGTTGTTACTTGAAAAATCCATTGCCAATGTCGATAGACATAACTTCCGCAAACACTATTGAGAAATCTAGTGAGGTCAAGAACAACTACTAGAGAGAAAACGTCTATTTAGGTACGTAAATCAAACGTGAAGATCAGGTGACGCTTGCGACGCGACGTATAGTATACCTAAAATGATTAATTCGCTCTTGAACTTTATTGTGATTTAACTACAGTATGGATATTAACCTTCATGATGGCAGTAGTATTGTATACAGAGTAGCAAAAAGGTGACGCACGCTGATTGAAGAAAAAAATCTTATTCTGAAACCAGACTAAACTCTCCAGTAAAATAACAAAGAAGTGTGTTTCTTGTAATTTGAAAAACGCTTTGAAAAAGTCGCTGTGGTAAGTACACTGTTTTTAGACAGGGGCATAGTAAATAAATTACGAAATAACTTTCATTCATTTAGTTTTTCCGTGCACGTTAAACCTAAGCTACATGATTCGTGTGTTAATTTTTTGCCACTCTGTACAATGCAATGTAGAAAATATAAATAAACGTAGGCGTTGGAACGACAATTTACGCCCTATCTTAATTGATGTTATTGCTTAGTGTCACCAACGATGTTACGTTGTCTAACTCAAGTTTAACCCCATGAAAAACAAATACGATTATTGACAAGGTAATACATTACGATAACAAAACCATTAATATGTAGTAAAATGTAACCTTTGAAGCACTCTTGAATTAGAAACACTGAAACTATTTCTATTCCGTATCCGAAAGTGTTCCAAAGTGGCCAGAAAGAGAGCATCTTGCATTCAAGGTTCATAATCTGCGAGAATCTCGGTCAAGGGAGTCTTTTTGATTATATCTTGTTCTCGTATTAAATATACCTATTTTATGAATTTCACAAATCTACATATATAACTCTTCTTCAGGAGATAAAAATCTTGACCTTTATGTGGTCATGATTTTTATCACCTGAAGAATCGTGACCTTTTATATGGTTACGATTTTTATCTCGTGACAAAATGGAAAACTGTGTTAAGTTCGTTTGTAAGAAAATACAAATACTTTTGTGTTGAAAAAGTAGCAGATAGTTATGTAATTTTCAAACTGGATCATGTATTCCATCAAGAATGAAGATGTATTCCATCAAGATATTCAAAATGTGCGCCATCATTCTGAATGCACATACGGGCTCGTCGTATCATACTCCTGTATATTCACTTTTTATTTTACCGATAGTTCAAAAAGAGAAGCCGAATTTCATCAATTTTGAACAATTACAATAGCATATAATTTTGCAATCGTCACAAACAGAGCAGTTATTATTATTTTTTGTAGTTGATGTATGTTCAAACAATATGATGCATACATATGTTTTACTACTGCACACTTCTACGAAAAAAAGACAAAGGCAGCAGAAAACACATTGCAATGGCATACCCTACATACAAAACCATAAACCTGTTTGTAATAAATACATAAATTAGTGCTTTGCAAAAAATGAATATACAGGTGTCCAGAAACTCTCCTGCCAAATGGAAATCCCATATAGTAGCGAAGATTCAGCATAAATGTCTGGATAGGTGTAATTGGTAATCAGTTATTGGGACCTATGCAGTTAGCTAACCATTTGAGTGGATACGAATCTTCTTACTTCGTGGAAAACGTATTACCTGAATTAATAGACGATGTTCCTCTGATGATCAGACAGAAAAACTGACGGAAACCAATGGATTGTAAGAGGTAGTCCAATCACTTGGCCTCCTAGATCCCCGGATCTGAACTGGTGTGATTTCTGTATTTGGGGCTACTGAAAGTCATTAGTTTATGGTGTTCCAATTGAAACTCGTAATCAGCTATGGGCAAGAATTAAAGTTGCTGGCAATGAACTTAGCAATAATCATGAAATTTTTGCAAGAATTAGGCGATCTTTGCTCAAAAGAATAAATTTATGTATTGAAACAAATGGTCGTCATGTAGAGCCCCTATTATAAAATGTGGTTTTATTAACTTTCGTTTATCTTGTTCTCTCTATTAAATACAAAATGTTTTGTAGAAAATTAATAATCACTTGAAATAACTAACATAGCCAACTTGGTACTATCATAAAAAAAATTCTCAATCGAAAGGGATTTTATGCACAACGGCATTCTTGAGAACGATTTTTGGGAACCATTTTTGGATGAAGGTAATTTGAGCTGAATCGACATAAAATCACGTCTACTCTCTGGGCTGACTTATCCTTATTATCTAAGGGATCTAAGAGTAATGTGGATTATTAGGATTCAATCAACAAAATATTCAATAAATTAAAATTATTCACAAAATTGGGGGTACACCCTAAAATAAAATACTTCTATCAAAATCTATCGACACAAACCATCCTTATTACACGAAAATCGAAAAGCAATGACTTTATAAGCTATTTTGTAATATAGCACATTAAACGATTCTCTATAATTATAGAAAGTTTTACTTAAGTAAAACTTTTTCCATTAATTAAAATAGCTTATTGTCTACGCTAGGTATTCACAGACAAAAAAACACTGAAGAGTCAACGAAAGAAAAATTTGTGCCAACAGTTATGTTTGAAGATTTTCGAAGATTTGAAGACCTGCGGAAGCTGGCATTCACCTAAAGCTTTATTGAAATTTTTAAAATAGTGTTTTGCAAATGATTTGGTGTCATCGGCGACGGTTTGCCAAATTCATAAACAGTTTTACATTAAAATCTATAGCCTCATAAAACCACTTAGCATTTATTGGTGATGCACCGTGAAAACACTGTATGTACAAAAAAATTTTAGACCAGTTTTTTAGAAACAGGGGTAGTTTCGTATAATTTCCAATTTTTTGTTTCATTTGCGTTGTACGGGAATGATTTGATTAGGTGTCATATGGTTCTGCATTCTGTCAATCACATGCTGACGTTATGGTTGTGTGAAGCAAATCACGACACATGTTTTCACTTTCACAGCCACCCCCTATCTAAACTCTTTTTATGTATAGGGCACAAGTGACTCCGAAATTTCGAGTCATTTTTACTTTCTCTCATATAAAGAGAAAGTAATGCCTTCGGTCGAAAATTTTGCTGGTGAGATTTTGATATATCTTGACGAATTCTTGACGAATCTATGACTATATTCTTGACGAATCTAAGACTAACGGTAACATTTTTGGCCATTGGTCTGTCCGTACGGCTATCCGTTACTCTGTGGTCCACACATCTACCATTTCTAATCATTTTAGGTAAAAAAGTTTCAAATAAAAGTCGCATGGTTTCAGTCTCTCTTCTAGAAGTATTTTCATATGTACAGGTGACCCATTTCTTCTAGACGCTGTGCAATTTCAGATTTTTAAATGGAACACCCTGTATATTGTTATATTTTTGGGTTCGTTATGGAATTTATGGTCTATTTTATTCAACATACATTTGGCCAGAATCGCACCGTTTAGGAATTATTGGACATTTTTTACAAAAAATAACTTTTTCTCACCTAACCCCCCTGAGCTTTTTGTAAAAAATGTTCAATATGTCCTAAATGGTGCGACTTTAGCTAAATGTATGGTTAATAAAATCGACCATAAATTCGACAAGGACTTAAACAAGGCATTCTGTTTACAAAACTGAAGTTGCATATCGTCTAGGAGACTATATGCAAATACTTCTAGAAGAAAATATAACTGATACAATAAAAAATTGATTTGAAACTGTTTTCGCTAAAATGATTAGAAATAGGAAAAGTGTTAATCACAGATTGACAGACGAACGAAGAGACAGACAGAAAGATCAATGGATCAACTTCCAAAAATGGTATGATTGCCCTTAGAATAACCTAATCTGCAAAGATATGTTAAAAGCTCACCACCAAAATGTTGGACACAATGCGTCTAGTAGGTCCTTTTATTGAGATATAAGGGTGAGGATGAGAGGTATAAGGCTGGGACCCCAAATTGTATTGAGCTGTTTAGTTGTCGTCGTCGTAGTCGCTTTTCTCTCATGAAGATGTGAAGGGAGATTCTAAATCCAGGTAAACCTCCGTAGTGACCAAAGTGAAAAGAGAAGAAAGGCAAAAATTATTTAAAAAAATACTATGCAGGATTATTCAAATTCATTCTCTTACTTCTGATAGTGAGGATAACTGTACAATGTTTACATTTAACAGTTTTATAACCTTATTCACAGTTTGTTAATATACGATTCATACTCCTCCGCTTTATATTTATTTATTTATTATTATTATTTATTTATTTATAAGGGTGGTTTCAAGTTATTACTTCTATGTCAGAAGCTCTTCCCCCTCACCTTATTGCTCGTTGATATGCAATCCATACTTCCCCTTCTTTTCCAGTAGTCTAAACAGCGAGACGGTATAAGGATGGTTTCAATTTGTATATGTTACCCTCCTAGGACAAATTATATTCCTAAGAGTATATTCCTAATGGAACTGTATTATCTAATAAATTCTATGATTACCTGAATATAATTTATAAATAATATGCCGTATATTTGTAACACAATAAATATATGTTGCGACGCATCTCACAACAAAATTACTTCCCAAAATATCTCCAGAAAACTTGTTGGCTCTGGTAACTGCAGTGGAGTAGTTCGAAGAAAAGTAATTTTTAACCCCACGAATATTACGGACGAAGGTAAGAAAACTTTATAATTCAAAAAGCAAGGTAGAATAAGTATAATATCAAAACTGCTTTATTTAAAATGTTAAAATAATAAAGCTTAATAATTCAAGCTTCAAGTAACATGTTCAAAAATATAAATAAATGATGCGAATTTGATTTTCTTAATTTGGTCCTCAGAAAACCAGAATAAAATAAGAAGCTACCTTCACTCTTAAAATTAAGTGATTAATTAAAATGATTACTACATGTCAGGTGTCTGCAATATTTTTAACTCTTTCAGGGGCACATTTTTAAAAATAAAGTTACATTATGTGAGCTGCACACACTGTTTTTAGCGCCTCTGGTTTTGGGCGAGGAATTAAAAATATTTTGAATATTATGGCGGAAGTGTCAAATATAGCGCCAATTGAATTATATTTTCCAAAAAAGAACATGCAACAATGGAACACCAGCTTAGTAACTTTTATTAAAAAATGTATAAACAACACATCGCAGCATGTCATGAACATATAATAAATTTAGTAATTATACAGGATGTCTACCATAGACCGTCCATTAGAAATATATGGGGAACGGAAGAGAACTAAAAGATAAAAATGTTTTCAATAAGCTGGCGGTTCCGGGTATACCGGAAGTTGACAACAGATTTGTTAATTTAAATGGAATGATCCCAATTTCAATTTTTTTTCTTAATCTACATTTAATTTTTAACAACTTTCGTAATGCGTTTGCTAGGCCTAAACTTAATCGTTTTCGAGATATTGAATTTTTCGCAAACATCATGCAACCGCAGCAACATTTTGAAAAATCGAATTATAATAACTAGACATGCAGAATACAAGAGAAATATTAACTGTAAAATTAATTAGTTGAATTAGAATTAATTTAGAATTTTATACGTATTGGTTTCCATAAATGTTTTAATTTAATGTACTTATTCAAAATTTATTTATTTAAATGATGACCTTTAATTATTTTGAAAAATCCATAAAAAGGGCAATAAAAACGTCTTTCACAGATGTCAACCGCTTATTAAGTTACGCCACACGTTTATCAAAATTTTCTTTTGCACAGCCTACCCTAAACTGAATATTTTTGAAACACATGGTATAAGAGAAAGTATTGCATTCAGCCAAACATTTTTATAGTGAGATTTTTATATATATTGGCTAATTAGATCATTCTAAGACTAATGGCACTATTTTTGACAATTGGTTTGTCCGTTCCTCCGTCCATCTGTCTGATATGAACAGAGTTTTATTTTTATTCATTTTGGGCAAAAAGTTTCAAATAAAGGTTGCGTGGTGTCAGTTCTTCCCTCCTCTAGAAACT
>JAWQRJ010005708.1:0-10062 GCA_033557515.1 Diorygopyx duplodentatus | reverse complement strand
GGCCACACCATTAAAAAAAAAATTAGCCTGTACTGGAAATAATTTAATTCATTATCACTGCATTATACATCAAGAAGTACTTACTAGGCGTGTTTACAAATGAATCATGCCATGGATGTGGTCGTTAAGACCGTAAATTTGATTAAAAATAGAGCATTAAACCATCGACAATTGCAGTTATTTTTAAAAGATTCGGAAGCTGAATTCGGAGATGTAATATATTTTTCATCTGTTCAGTGGCTCAGTGCACATTCAACTTTAAAAAGATTTTTCACCTTACAAAAAGGAATTCTAGAATTTTTTACTCAAAAGGAAAACGTCATTTCAGAATTACGCGACATTGAGTGGTTGTGTGATTTAGTTTTCCTAGTTGACGTTACAGGTGTCCTTAATGAATTAAATTTAAAACTGCAAAGGAAGAGTAAATTTGCTTCTGTTTTGTATAAACATGTACATGCGAAAAATAAGATTATTAAAACGTCAACTTGAAGAAGGAAATTTATTTCATTTTACAACATATAAGATCCTTTCTGATGAGGTTGATGAAGGTAAGCCTATTCTACGTTTAGAAAGTATGCTAATACTTTTCAAAGATTATTAGACGAGTTTGATAGGCGTTTTCCGGATTTTAAAAAATACGAGACAGAACTCGCTATATTTGATGATCCATTTTCTTTCAATCCCGAAACTGCGCCACTAAATTGGCAACTCGAATTTTAAGTTACAAGAGAACAGTGAGATAAAGATATTTTATCATGGTAATAGTCTGGATGAATTTTACAAACGAGTGTTAATGGAAGAGTACTTGTATTTGTGGAAAAACATTTTCAATTTTGCACTTAAATAAGCAAAAATTTGATGTAAGGTCTCATCAGTCTTAAGATATTTAATGATAAATTGCCTTAAAAGTGTACAAGAAACTTTTCGAAATACTTACCTTCCATTAGCGAACTTCCCCATGATCATACGATTGCTGGTAAACGCTATCGTCGGAATGACCGCGAAAGGAAGTTGAACGCTCATAACAGCGTTCAGAATGTCGTTCATGCCGGTCAAATCTTCGATGCTGCTGAAGAACGCAGTGAAGAACGTCGGGATGATAGCGATAGTCCTCGTGAACAAGACTCTCTTCCATCTTGGCCATTTTAAATTCAGGAAACCTTCCATGGCGAACTGGCCTGCGTAGGTTCCGGTCATGGTGGAGCTCTGTCCCGCGGCCAAAATCCCCACTGCCCAGATGTAAAGAGCGGCCGAGCCGAATGTGCAACCGAGGAAAATGCCCCCTTTGTAAAGATCAGCTGACACGTATTCTGTATTGTTCTATAAAGAAATGGTAATAGATTAAGTTGGGGAATCCTTTTACATCCCCTCCTGTAATTGTTCCTCAAATCAATACCGTAACCAAACTTTTGTTCCGTTGTAGCTTTGAGATTGAGAAAGTTTCGGGTTAAAAGGCAAATACGCCCCGACGAAAAGTTCGACAAGCGCTTCGGTCAGCATGAATATTCTTCCCCGTACGAAACAGATCCAATATGACCGAAGCTTTCCAGGGGACAAAGTTCTATGCGCAACAAATTGTGTACAATCCATTGTGCATTCTGAATAGTTTTGCGTGCGGTTAACGGTGTTCTAATTCTATTCTATACCATTTGTCTAACTTACTGGGAAAACATCCACCGCGTCTATACCATTCGTTTCGCAGCTGTCCAACTGCAATGCAGAAATAAAGTTTATGTAAATTGAGGTTTTGTTGAGTTTACACGTACCAATTCGGAATTAGTTTTGTTATGGAGGCCGTACGCAAAGACCGCGACGACGAAAACGTTGATAATAAAACTGCACAACAGGGCAAGACTGCTTTCTATCAAATAGTAGAAGTTGGCCTCCTTTATCTTCTCCGGTCTCTTTCTGTCGATGTCCCTCGATTTCACTAAGGCCGAATGGAGATACAGATTGTGAGGCATGATCACGGCCCCGACAATACCGACGGCTTGAAGAAGAGCGTTTGAGTCGCAATCTTTGCACCAAGGCATGAACATCCCTTGCAAAACAGAACCCTGGTCTGGAGCTGCGATGACGTATTCGTAACCAAAGGTTACGCCCATCACCGAGATGAGCAAACCAAAGAGAACCTCCAACTTTCGAAGGCCGTACCTGTCCAAGAAGAGGAACGTGAATGTGTCCACTATTGTGATGACACAACCAGCCCACAATGGAATTCTGAAAACGTAAACATCAGATTACACATTTGCTGTTTACAAAAATGTATTATTTCTGCTTGTAACCTTGTGCTTGTGTTATTTTGTTGACATAAGCAAATTTTATCAGATAAAGTGAATGGAAAGGTTCTCTGTTTAACGCTTACACTTTGTTTGACAAAAGGTAAATGGCGATACCAGTCCCGATGACCTCCTGCATATCAGATCCAATCACGGCGATTTCCACCATGATCCAAACCAAGATCCTCGGAAGGGTTTTGTACTGTCGATAGCACATTTCCGCCAAATGCAAGCCTGTTGTAACACCTGCGATGGATAATTCGAAATTAGTGTTTCGACGTAGTCAATTTCGATTCAAACCCACCTAATCTTGTGGCTAAACTTTGAGCTACTAAACCTAAAGCTGTGGCACTTAACAACACCCATAGCAGTTTGTAACCTGCCACAGTCCCGGATTGCAAATCACTTTCTATGTTCCCCGGATCTAAGTAAGCTATGGACATCAGCAGTCCTGGTCCCGCGAAAGCCCATAGCTTCCGAAAACTGAATCCTGGCTAAACAAGTTATTATTATTATTATTATTATATTTATACAAAGTTTTGTTCCTCTTTACCTTGTCATCATCAGGAACAGCGACTTTTTGCGTTGAAAAATAAGTCTCGTATTCATCATCGGCCGCTTTCCTTTTTTTAACATCCAGTTCCGCCATCCTGGCGTCACAAACTCGCGTTAAATGCTCTTGCAAAAGACAATGAGCGAATATACACTTTATATGGCATCCCTACCACAACAGTTATCTTGTCATCAATGTTCTCATTGATTCTATTGTGCCCAGGTTTGTTAGAAAGCAAACGTATCTTGATTATCTTGATTGAATGGTGAAACGTGGTAAAATTCTGGTGAATATATTTATTTGTTAGAAGTCAACAACACTGATAATACACTCACGTAGCAAGATATCGCTTGAAATGACACAAAATTATCTTTTTATAGTAAAAAAAAAAAACTTGACACGTCTACGTAAGTACAGCACATTTTAATGTTAGACAACGAACACTGTGTGGCACAATGAACTATATCTTGTTGCCTTTTGAACGCAACTTGTAGTTCCCACTTATCTTTTATCAATGTTTATTTAGGTAGAAAACAACTTCTTCAAATATTCATGTATGTAATAAGGACAATAAAAAACTTTTTTTTTTATTTTCAAGCTATTTATGAGTTACTTTAATTAAAACAATACTAATAAAACAAAACAATAATAACCAATAAGTTACTGAACTAATCAGCAATTGACTAGAATCAACCTTAGTTACTCGTGACTATGTTCAGGTATATGATCAAAAGTAGGGTCAGGATCAAATTCAATATCATGGTAGAAATCATGGTGATCTACTGGAGCATCCTGTTTAGGTTCATCATCCTGCGGGGTGTCATCTTTTGGATCGGCTTCAGGGTGATCATGTTCTTCAGGCTCAGGATGGTCATGTATTTCAGGTTCCGGATGATCATGTTCTTCAGGTTCCGGGTGGTCATGTTCTTCAAGTTCTGGGTGGTCATGTATTTCAGGTTCCGGGTGATCATGTTCTTCAGGTTCAGGATGGTCATGTTCTTCAACTTCCGGATGGTCAGGTTCGGTGTTTTCATGGTGAACGTTGTCGTCGTGATTGTGATCGAAAAAGTGGTCCCAATCTATGTCGAAATGGGGAATTTCGTGGTCGCTGAAATTTATGCGGACAGTGCAATACCAAAAATAGCAAAGTGGGTACGAAAAAAGACGCACGAATTCTATAATCGAATCGAGATAAATCGACACGTATTGATAATGTAAATAAATGTAGTAAATATGGAGAAACTTACTCCCATTCGTGTGCAAAGCTGTAGTAATTATTACTTTCTGCCACTTCCATCTCGTCTACGTCTAAAAATGGTATTTATTTAATTATTAGTGTTTTTCTAAATAAATATTTTCCTTTAAATACAGAGAAAGAAATATAATAAACTAAAATAAAAAAAATCTTGATAAGCAAGATTTATTATCTATTATTTCTGTACTAATAAATTTAGAAATAATAGAGATCCTCATTCATGTGTATAATCTTAACGCATAGGGTACAGTTTTGATTAATCCTTATTGTAAGTTTTTATTTGTAAAACATTCTAATGATACCCACCTATAGTTTTTGAAACATTTTTTAAGTTTTTACGTTATTTCACTTTAAACATTAATTAACATTTTCATATTTCAACAAATAAATAATAGAAAATTAGACAATTTCTGTAATTTAGAGACGGTGTACCTAAAACATTCATCTGTCATATCGAATGAAAAATAATTATTTTTTTCTTAATTTAAAAATAACACAAACTGTATGAAAATGAAATATGAAAATGTGAACTAACGAAATAACGTAAATATTTCGCTTTAAACATTAGTTAACATTTTCATATTTCATTTTCATACTGTTTGTGTTATTTTTAAATTAAGAAAAAATAATTATTTTTCGTTCAATATGACAGATGAATGTCTAATTCTCTATTATTTCTTTGTAAAATTTTCCCATTCAGAGTTTTTATCTGATGCAGTTGTTGAATGGAACGATGTTAAACTGCGATGTTATAGATTGATTCTTTGACAGACATTGGCTGACAAAATCTGTGAATAAAGACATAAATGAAAATGGAAGCATATAGAAAAAAGCATCAGCATTTTATTTGGTTATCACATAAAGCAAGGTAACACAACGAAAGGGTAGGAAAGAAACACAAAGCAACAACAAAATTGTTAAACAATATAATCAGCAGCAACAAGTTACAACAAACGAATACAAATGTAAACACAACACAACAAGAAGATAACATTAATATTAATACATTAGAATCTACTGCTCTTTCTTACCACTCTTCTGTCCTTGATCTTTTCTGGAGTCTTTCTCCGAATCTTTTTCCTTTTTGTATTCGCTGTGAGTACCAAATTCGTAATTGTCTCCACCTTTCTTTTCGTAACTGTCGAAGTGTTTGTATCCTTTGCTACCGCCTTCGTCGGTTTTCCTCATAAATCCCTTGTCGTCTTTGTTATCCTTATCGCCTTCTTTGTCACCATATTCGCGATAATAAGAATATTTGTCTGAAAGAAGCAAGCATGAGGAATTTATGTGTACGTTAAGACGCAGCTTAGTTACATGACTTCTGCTGAACTTTCGGTTTGTTTTCTGAAATAGTGGAACATTAGTTGGAGTTAATGTAAAGCAATCTTCACAACTCACCTTGTTGTTTTTCTCCTTCTTTCCCATCTTTCTTTTCTTCCGTCTTCGTTTCCTTTATTTCAACTGGCAATGATGACACCACACTGATCAAGGTGATGGCCAAAACCACCAATGTGAATTTCGAGAACATACTGTTTCCTTTCTCTCACAGCGTTTCTGGTCAAATAGAATAGCTTTATTGGTGCAACGGCCTTTTAAACATTATCCGTCTATCTCTTTTTCTTCTACCAGTGACACAACTTGTATAATTTCATGTTCGCACTTCACCGATTATGTAAACACTGCCGGAGAAATTCTGTTTACACAAATTAGATACTTCCAGTTAATTGGAGACCGTTTGCTCAAGATGTTTAGTTGTCATTGAACTTGCCTGTGACAATAAGCAACTAATCAATTGCCGTAAAACTTTCTTCAATTAAGTAAAATTAAAATTGTGGTGTATTCCTGTAAACGTTATTTCCAATTTGTTTCGCAATTTATCCGTCGTTTACGCAACGTCAAAAAAGCGAAAGTAAAAGCCTTTCCTTATTGCTATTTCTTTGTCGAAGGACAAAGTGAAAGTTGTAAAGCAGAACTGAGTCATTTCTATTTATTTGCGATAGGAGAATTGGGTTAAGTCACTCTGTGTCGGAGATATTGTGGTTAAAGTTACGAAAGGTAATTTTAATTCGATTAAAAATTAGAAAAAATAAGAAAAAAATTAGATTTCCCGATGTTTTCACCACGACGCGATGGTTAGCTTAGGATTGCAATTAAGATCTTACCCTAACAGCAAAGGTAAGATCTTAAAATCAGTAAGGGTATTTCTTGCTCACTCCAATTTAAAGAAAAATCATTGAAAGCTTTAACATCAATACATCTGCTGACTTTCTAGACTTCACTATTGTAGATTGCCAAATTCTTTTGTTGTCTTCCATGTTCACAGTTTCAGGTCAAAGCTCCTTTGTCATATTCGAAGGAAATCGTTTAGTAATATCATTGTATATCAAACTTTGTCTCACATTTTTGTCATTGGACTTTTTTTTATTAAAAAACTCCTTTTTGGGACGTTTTATGATATTACAGTCTGATCTATAAGATCAATGCCCTATGATGATCCAGACAATTGTTGCTAAGGCAGGAACCTTTGGAGTCGGTGACAGAAACTGTCAAAATGTCACAATACCAAAGATGATACACAACAGGCCATGAATTTACCCCAAAGAATCAGAAAACTGTCTCTGACATCCACAGACTGACCTCGTGATCAAAATTTTCAGTACCCCGCCATGGCACTGATAACCAAGTTACCCGTTAAGTACATTTTAGCAGGCCTGAAGTCTGCGCAGGCCAGGCCATCGTTGGCTGTGAGGTCCGCTCACAAGCAGACCTTGGCATCTCCGGAGAGCAGTCCCTACATCATCGTGCGACCGCAGCAGGACAGCTTTGGGGAAATAATCGAAGTAATGTACGACAGCTACTTCAAGGATGAACCGATTGTCAGGGCGTTGGGCGTTGGTAAGACACCGAACAGTGTCCTGGAAGAGGAGATAGTTAGAGAGCTGTCGCAAGGTCTGAGTTTGGTGGCCAGGTGTAAGTTCGATGGATGCATCGTTGGCGGAGCTGTCAATTGCGGAAGTTGTCCCTGGGATCCGGACGTCATGGATAAATTTGCTTGTACGCTTAGCAACCAGAAGATGAGGCAACTGTTCCAGTTTTGGGCCTACATACAGAGGGCGCCCAATTTGTGGAGTTTGGCCTGCACCAATAAGATCTTTGAAGTACAACAACGCCCCCCGCACGGTTTTCCCAAAAGCTAAATCGAGTTTACTTTGCAGATAGGGCACGTTTTCGTGTTGCCTGACGAGAGGAATAAAGGCTTGGCAACGCAACTGATGCAGAAATCCATCGAAACCGGCGCTGACTGCGGCTACTCTTGCATCAGGATCGACGCGAGCTCCGAGCAAACGTAAGAAGGCACATCATTACCTGTAGTCTGTCATCAAAAAGTAATTTTCGTGTTGCAATAATGACGGCGATAAACTGAACCATAAAACATATACATAATAAAACAGTTGCCGTTTTATTATGTATAACATGAAATAGCGGGGAACATTAAATCGGGGTTATGGCGAATAAAACCTAACGTCCTCAGACCGATGGCTGTTAATAATTTAATAGATAATAAATACTAACACTTGTTCTTAACAATAAATATAAGGCGATAAATTGAATCGAAATTAATATTTCCGCCATAATAAATTACCGTTTCTACATTAAAATGTCTGATTCGATTTTATGAGCATAAAACTATTTAACGTGATTACTTCTGTATACAAGGTGTCTACTAGGATTCGAGGTGAATTAATTCTAATCGAAAAACTGACCAAGAGTATCATTAACTTAAATAATAATAATAATAATTGATTCAAACTTGCATACTACAAGTTACAATGCAAGATACAAAAAGAATAGAAAAGAATTTATAAGAGAAATTAAATCGTAATAATTTAGTACTTATATAAATTTAGATAACTATTATACATTTATTAACAATATACTATATGAAATTACATATAAAAATAATTTTACTTTATCTTTAAATAAATATTTAAATTCCAAATTCCAAATAATCTAATTATCTATATATTAATTATTTATTTACTTATTACCTTACTGGCAGTAGTAAAAATATTAAACATCAAAATAGGAAATTTACGTGAATTAAATTAATTTTATTACATGAAAATCCCATTACGAAAAATATCCCCAATATTAACAATTATAAATAATTCCTTAATTGATTTACCTTCCCCATCAAATATACTGATTTGAATAAAAACCGCAACACCCAGTATTAATAAAGCAATTTAGTTGAAATTTTTATTAAATCAATAGTTTAATGTAGATGAGAAATGATTACAATATGAACGTCTAAAAATGGAAAGAAAAGATAACTTCTTTTGTTTCAATTTTTAATAATGAGTAGGCCCACCGCGATTATTTATGCAGTCACCTACTCGGTGAGGTAAACTTTCTATCAGGTAGTCAATATCCTGTTGAGGTAGTTCATCCCAAGCTTATTATTATTATTATTATGTGCAAATTTCAAGTAAATTGGTCCAGTAATACTGGGTGTTGCGGTTTTTATTCAAATCAGTATATTAGAACTTGATGAAATTTTTGCTCATTACTAGGATTATGTTTAATTATTCAAATTTGAACAGGAATTTTTCTTGCAATACATTATATTTCAGATATTAGTTTAGTTTAATAGTGCAGTTCATATTCATTTATTTTTCCTTAACATTAACATTCCTTAACACAACATTCTTATAAATAAAATTCTTGAATATTCAGCTAAAAAAATTAAAGCAAATCCACCTCTTCTATATTCAACATTAAACCCTGAAACTAATTCTGATTCTCTTTCTGCAAAATCAAAAGGAGTTTCAGCCAATCTAGAAATAAATCATACTATATATAAAGGTTAACATAAAAATAATAATCAATACATTCTTGATATAATATAAAATCTATTATATTTAATCTAAAAATTAAATACAAAAAAGAAATTAAAATTAAAGCTAATCTTATCTCATAAGAAACAGTTTGTGCAATAGCCCGTAATCCACCTAATAATGAATAATTAGAATTAGGTGATTAGCCAGCAATCATAACACTATAAACCTGGGGGTTTATACTTCTCGAACAACATAAAAAATAATAGTCCTAAATTAAAATTAAATAAAATAGTTAAAAATGGTATACATAACTACAAAATTAATGATAAAAATAAACTAAAAATAGGAGATATATAATAAATTATAATATTAGATATAAAAGGAAAAGTTTGTTCTTTAGTAAATAATTTAATTGCATCACTAAAATGGCTGTAGAATGCCTATATAACGAACTTTATTAGGCCCCTTACGAATATGAACGTAACCTAAAACTTTACGTTCCATTATGTATGTAAGTAAAGCTACACCAACTAAAACCAAAATAACTAAAATTAATTTTGAAATTAAACTTAAAATAATATCCCTTATAAAAACGATTACTTGTATAAATGTAATTATACATATTTAAATTCTAAATTTCAAACACTAATCTGCTAAAGTAATTCTTTCCCTTAATTAAAAATATTCTTAAATAAATAAATATTTGGTCCTTTCGTATTAAAATATTTGATTCTTTTAGAGACAGAAATCAACCTGGCCCACACCGGTTTAAACTCAGATCATGTAAAATTTTAAAGGTCGAACAGACCCCACCTTAAGAGCTTCTACACCATAAGTTTTTAATCACCATTTTAATCCAACATCGAGGTCGCAAACTTTTTTTTGATAAGAACTCTCAAAAAAATAACGCTGTTATCCCTAAGGTAGTTTAGTCTTATAATCATATAATAATGGCTAATTAATTAATTCACATATTAATGTTATTTAAGTTAAAAAAAAGTTTATTTAATTTTCCAATCACCAATTTATTTAATTTTAAAGCTAAAATAAAACATCAATTAACATTATTTAAATTATAGTTATATTCAACTAAATTAATATATATATATATATATAATTATTTATATTTAACCT
>JAWQRJ010005707.1:0-10063 GCA_033557515.1 Diorygopyx duplodentatus | reverse complement strand
CAATGAATATAAGGTACCAACTGATAAAAGACGGATAGAAATATTTAATCACTTTGAGAACGACAACGTACCATTTAAAAATATTAAGAAACCGATTGAATTTGAATTATGCTTGCCAGGGACAAATTGTTCAACGGAACGCATTTTTTCAGAAGTGAACAAAATTTGGACCACAGAGAAAACGCAATTGGCCTTAGAAACTTTGAAGGCAACATTACAAGTGAAGTGCAATATTTTCAATTATTGTAAATAACAATTGCAATAATATAACAAAAAAAGAAGAATTATTAAGTTCATAGATCAGAAAAGTATTTGTAAGCAAATATTTATAAGTAAATATGTTATTATTTGTATATTTTACATGTTAGTGGCTAGATTTAAATTAATATTTATATTGGTTTTTGACGTTGACGCTATGAAAAGATTTTGTAATATAATTTATGAATGTATGATTATTTTGCATACAAGTACTTGTTTATTGTGATGATACGAGAAAAAAAGAATGTTATTCTTTTATGATTTTTACAATATATTATGTAAGATGTATAGTGTAAAAATCACAAAATAAAAACGTATTTTTTAGTGAGCGTCCCACATTCCATTATATAACATCTGGTCATTTTATTCATAGTACACATTATTAGTCCCTTTTCGCGTTATGTGGCGCCATCCGGCGGTCAACGGCCAAACTATACGGTGTCGATAGATACCGCATCCGCCGATAGATGGCGCCAGGGTTCTATATCGCCGCATTCTTTCTCAATTTAGCTATGTACCAACTTAATCCCATACAATCAAATCTAATCGAAATTACGTTTATAGATAACAAGTGTGAATAACCTACTAATTTAAGCACTTAAGTGTCTGATAAATTATCTATATAGATACGTACAGTTATTAGCGTTAATGCAAAAAATATGTTACGTAAAAAAATGACTCATAGTGATGATTAATTTTCAATTTGAACAGACTTGTTTGCTTCAGAATTCATTCCTGGAAATTTATTTTAATGACAGACAGGTACCGCCCCCTATTATTATGAATGCTAAACCCAACACAACCTGCCTATTGAGACGATTCAAACTCTGTGCGAGCTGTTCTAAAAATAGGTTGTTTTTGTTGCAAAAATTGCGCAATAATTTCAGTCCCAAACTGGTACTAATTTCCACAGATGACCGGATAGAGGTTGGGATTTCATCATCCTCGCGAACGAGAAAGAGAGAGAGAGAGCTCCGACAGAGCGAGTGAAGCGATCGGTGCTCCCTCTACTTTCTATAAAACAGACCTGTCGGTTCATGTATTCAATTGTTTTCAAACTGTTGTATGGAAGGTTGTTATATCGAAGGTAAATCAACGATATCTGTTAGTTCGATCAACTCGTGTGGTTAATTACGTTTGTTATCTGCCTAGACAATACGAAATTGTATTCTAAATAAAAAAACTCATTTCCACTTATCTATCGTTAAAAATAAATTCGCTATTATCTGCATTGGGAAAATTACCGGTTAAAATAACATTTTTTGGTTTTTATAATAATATTATGTGCAGTGATTATAACAATATTATGCTTTATAACTACGACAATATCGAAAATTGCCAAATTTTATTTCAAAAAATTGTTTTTAACAAAACCTGGAATAAGACGACGGTAACTTGTAGAACATCGTCAACAACAAATTGTATGTGTTGTGGAAAAAGACATTTTTGGCATATGCATCGTGTAGGCACAATGTAAGTATATTAATTTTTTTTGACATTTGCTTTTGTTATTTAAAAAGTTAGTTACGAAAAACTTGAACAAACAAATTATTAATTAAGTATTATTAAGATTAGATTAGATTAGAAAACAATAGATATTTTTTAAGATTCCTACAGTATTTTTTTTGTTTTATAATTATGTAGATATTAAATGACGTCATAATAAATTTACAATAAGAAAAGTATCATCAAAATTCAAACAAGGTAAGAGAAAGTCATGTGATGATTTGTTTGTGAAGAAAAAACATTTTTTTTTCTTTTTTTAACAAAAAAACAAAAAAAATCCGCGAGGTTCGGATTAATGAATGACTGAACGTTTCTTATCTATAACACCATGATTTGACAACTCATTATTTAATTAATCATAACCGATTAACAACTCTTCAAATTACCTAACTTCAAGTCGAATATCTAAACGGAAATTCAAAGCGAAATAAAAATGCGGTTGCCTTGTAACCGGAATCGCTCTAATCAAGTCGGCCGCTTAAATTTCGAGCGGCGCTTTAGTGAAAGGCCGCCGAAAATTTCTTTCCCGGAAAAACAATGAGTCACGGGGCATCACATGACCGGCGACCGGCATTCGCGCAGTGTGACGTAAGCCCGACCAATCGCGTCGCGCCTCCGGCCGTCTCCTCTCTTCCACTCGCGGTCGGCGCCGGCGGCGGTGGGGGGGGATCGAAACAATAGCCGCTACGAACGACGGCGAATGTCATTCGAGCGCCAAGGTCTGCCGTGATAGGACGTATCGCGGAACGCTGTGCTAAGTAGGCGAACAAAGTTCAGAGTGAAGGTAGCTGTGAATTGTACGAAGGCGACCAGCTGGACGAGTTTTGCTTTAGTGAATTAGGGTGCAAAAGCGTTTGTCGAACGGGGCGATAATCGGCGAATAATCACAGAGTAAGTGGATTTTCGGATTTTTTTTCGCGAGAAAATTTCGGTTAGCAACAATTGCGCAATCGTTTCGCTGTACCAGTGTTCCGTCTTTTTTTATATCGACCGGGGAAATTCCATGACGTCAAGCGCGCGACCTTGATGGGGCCCACGAGACGTTATACTGACGTGTCTGAACCTGTTTGCGATTATAATTTCGTTTGGGAAAGATTCTTTGTTTAGTTTTTTTGCGATATTGAAGATTTCCGACAATGAAATTTTTCTAAACATTTTATAAGAAAATATTTTATGAATCCTTGCTTTGCAAATAGTCGTTTTGTTATAGTAATTAGTATACTTTTAGGTTTTTGTTTATTTAATAATGTAAACTATGTATATAATAAGTTAAACAAAAAAAGTGGGTGTATTAATTTTTATTTCAAAGGGTTAAAGGTTAATCTCATGTATTACAAGATGGCGGCATATCCGACATTTTGAATTTCATATGGTGCAGATTTTATTTTTTTAAATGAAAGTTTAAAAAATCTATACTTTTAATGTATTTGAAAATTAAAATGCGAAAAAAGTTGGTTTTGTGCAAACATAAAGTAGAAATGATAATAATAAAAAATTATAGGTATTTTAAAATTTTGTTTTTGTTAAATTCAAAAACATCACAAAAAATAAAATCAATTTTTTTAAATTAAAAAAAACCATTTTTTTAAAAGTATTTCTTAAACTATATTAAAACTGCAAAACAAATTTTAATTTGTTCTTTTCACTTTTAGTTATTTTGAATAATCTAATTTTTAGTGATATAATTTAGAAAATTAAAATGTGTAAGGAAAATTGGAAATATTTAATGTAAACGCTATTTTTTTTATTAAAACATAATTTTAGTTGTTTTAACTAAGTATTCTACTAAAATATTTTGCAGTTGAAGACGAATGTTATTGAAAGACAAGGTATTAATAACAAATTTCGAAAAATGTAGATTTTTTCATACCTTATTAAAAAAAATTGTGAGGAAAAAGATTTTTAACTCAAAAATTTTCATTTTTAACAATTTTTGTTTTTATACATTTTTATGACCGGAAGTTCTAATTCTGATTTTAAACAAAAGAAAAACAAAATTATATATTGGTACTTCGTTATAAAAAAAATTATGAAATCAAAAGTGTACATTTTTCTAAATGTATTTCTAAAATTATGAAATATTATATACGCGTCTGTAATATTTTTTAAACTTTAAACGTTCTGCCTCGGTTTCGTTCTTATTTCATAAGTAAATTCAGAAACGATTGCGTCCGATTTTATTTAGCTGTACGAAACTCTAAGAATAGTTGAGGCAAATTTTAGTAACAAAGATATATCTACACCTGTACACTACCTAAAAGTACAACCGAAAAATTATTGAAATTGCTTTAAACCGCAACAACATTTTGGAAACTCAGGATATACTAACGATAAATTACTACAAAAAAAAGGTTTTGTACAACAGTTTATTCGTTGGAAGATGGACAAAAATCTAATCTCATATATCCAAAATAAAATGAGTATTTTTTTTTGGTAAAACTGCGCACAAATTCAACATTTAACATTAAAAAAAAGTTACTTTTTATTTTGACAGGTGAGAAAAACGGAAAATATGTGTATTATCGAAGAGAGTTTTTGGTACAAGAGAAAATTATATAAAATAACTGATTTTAATAGATTGACAGCTTCGAAATGACAATTCCATAACGGCAAGAAATATTTCAAGTGCACCCAAAAGAACCCGCCGCGTGGAAAAAGAGATTTTGTGTTTAACACTTGAACGTAACGTTAAACAAAACAAGTATTCATAAGACGCCTAGTATATAAAAATTTCAACTATTACAAACGAAAATTACTTAATATTCCAAATGGTAAGAGCTACAAAATAAATAACACGAATCACTCATACTGACCGTTTAACATAACTTCAGTCAAAAATTATTTTTTTGGGAAAGTAAACGATAAAAAAAAATTTATTTATTTTTCTAGTTTGATAAAAGAAAACACTTACCTCAGACGTAAGCAACTCTTAAAAAATATTTTGACGGATTGACTACGAAACTACTTTCAATAAGAATAAAAATACCCGAAATTCCGCCAACATTAATTGCACTCGTCTTGAAGAGAATTCTCCATAAGTCAAAAGCCACGGAGAAATAAATACAAAAGTCTTAACCGTTTGTTGCAGTTTTAGACTCTTTGCCAGAAACCTAATTTATAAAATGGGATGTATCGCAAAAAAACAGATTTAAAGATTACAAATTCAAGAAAACAGTGCAATAGTTTTTGATAAAAACAGAATGGTAAAAATCTGTAGCTGAAATCTAATTTATAAAATGGGATATATTGGGGAAAAAACATGTTTAAACGTTTCTAATTCAATAAAACTGTGCAATAGTTTTTGACAAAAATGGAATGGTAAAAAATCTATACCCAATGTTCAAATTTAAAATTTCAATAACTTTTACAGTTGGACGGAAACCTAATTTATAAAATGGTTGTACCGTAAAAAACAGGTTTAAACATTACAAATTCAAGAAAACTGTGCAATAGTTTTTGACAAAAACAGAATGGTAAAAATCTGTAGCTGAAATCTAATTTATAAAATGGGATGTATCGAAAAAAAAACATGTTTAAACATTTATAATTCAATAAAACTGTGCAATCGTTTTTGATAAGAACGGGATAGTAAAAAATCTGTACTTGGTATTCAAATTTAATGTCAATAGTTTTCGACAAAAACGGAATGGTATGATAATTTATATCCCATGTTTAAATTTAAAATTTCAGTAACTTTTACAGTTGGACAGAAACCTAATTTATAAAATGAGATGTATCGCAAAAAACAGGTTTAAACATTACAAATTCAAGAAAACTGTGCAATAGTTTTTGACAAAAACAAAATGGCAAAAATCTGTAGCTGAAATCTAATTTATAAAATGGGATGTGTAAAAAAAACATGTTTAAACATTTCTAATTTAATAAAACTGTGCAATAGTTTTTGATAAGAACGGAATAGTAAAAAATCTGTACTTGGTATTCAAATTTAATATGTTAATAGTTTTCGACAAAAACGGAATGGTAGATAATTTATATCTCATGTTTAAATTTAAAATTTCAATAACTTTTACAGTTGGACAAAGATCTAATTTATAAAATGAGATTGTAGCGCAAAAAATAAGAGTTTTCGACAAAAACGGAATGGTAAAAAATCAATCTGTACCCGATGTTCAAATTTACGATTTCAATAACTTTTACAGTTGGATAAAAACCTAACTTATAAAATGAGATGTACAAAAAAAACAGGTTTAAACATTACAAATTCAAGAGAACTGTGCAAAAGTTTTCGACAAAAACGGAATGGTAAAAAATCTATACTCAATGTTGAATGTGCCAATGCGCAAAAAATAGGAGTTTTCGACAAAAACGGAATGGTAAAAAATCAATCTGTACCCGATGTTCAAATTTACGATTTCCAATAACTTTTACAGTTGGACAGAAACCTAATTTATAAAATAAGATGTACAAAAAAAACAGGTTTAAACATTACAAATTCAAGAAAACTGTGCAATAGTTTTCGATAAAAACGGAATGGTAAGAAATCTGTACCCGATGTTCAAATTTCAATAGCTTTTACAAATTCAAGAAAACAAAGAAAACAGAATGTTAAAAGATCAATCTGTACGCGATGTTCAAATTTAAAATTTCAACCACTTTTACAGTTGGACAGAAACGTAATTTATAAAATGAGATGTACCGAAAAAACTGGTTTAAACATTACAAATTCAAGAAAACTGCAATAGTTTTCGACAAAAACGGAATGGTAAAAAAATCTGTACCCGATGTTCAAATTTCAATAGCTTTTGCAGTTGGACAGAGATCTAATTTATAAAATGAGATTGTAGCGCAAAAAATAGGAGTCTTCGACAAAAACGGAATGGTAAAAAAACAATCTGTACCCGATGTTCAAATTTACGATTTCCAATAACTTTTACAGTTGGACAGAAACCTAATTTATAAAATAAGATGTACCAAAAAAAAAGCAGGTTTAAACATTACAAATTCAAGAAAACTGCAATAGTTTTCGACAAAAACGGAATGGTAAAAAATCTGTACCCGATGTTCAAATTTCAATAACTTTTACAGTTGGACGGAAACGTAATTTAATTTTTAAAAAAATCTATATTTATTGATTATGCATTTAGATTATTTTCGTACTTTTGACTTACTATTGTGCTCAAATATTTTACACCACCCTAAGACGAAGTTTTTTTTTTGTTTCTTGTTGATTTTATTAATTGCACTTTTACTTAACAACTTTTATTCTTTTGTTTTAGGTTGGGGGTCACAGACACTCAACTCTTCCTGTGCTGAGCGAAAGCAAAGTTCACAATTTTTAAAGAAAACAACAACCGAGTCTTGGTAAGTGTCGAAAACTTTTTGGTAATATGAACTTCCTTTTTTATCGTCGATTGTTTCTCTAGATCCTTCCAATATTTCATCAATTATTTCTTCTGTAGATTCGTAAATAAATTGCATACGAATAAAGTCCATTGGGACTCTAACGAAACTGTACGTTTCTCGTGCACTTTTATTAATCGCAATTTTCTCTTTTTCGTTTTTTAGTGCTTCTCGTCGAGAACAAAAAGTAAACAAATAAAAACTTACCGAAACAATTATGAGTCGCACCATCCGAAATTTAAAGGATCGCTTATCTACTTTTCAGTTCCATTCGCCATGGCAATCTACAGTGCCGGACCAGCCCAATCCTGTCAGGGACGGAAAGCTGCACACGAACCACACACCGACATCGACGGCGTCCACGAGACCCGCTCCTTCCGAGAGATCTCGCACGCCGCACATTCAGGACGACTTCGAGCCGACGATCGACGTCAAATTTTGGTTGGAATCGCTCGCCGACCAGCTCGCGCAGTCCGACGCGGAAATTTTGGACAGCGAACAACTGTTTTTACGCGCGACGGAAGGCGCCGTCTCACTCGCATCTACGGCCACTACTACGGAGGAGTTCGTCGACCTCAAACCTCTACTGCCGCCCGGCAGCTCGGATGAATTGTTCATCAGTAATGGTAAGAATCCGTCTACAATGAAATTGTTTATTATGAATCTTAACATATTGACTCAACATGTTAATACTATTGGCAATCTACGTGTTCATTTACGGTGTTTCTTTGTTGTTGTTGCAGTTGGTAAAACTGAATCTACTTCTGACTCAGCTGATAAAGCAAATTATTTCCTATTAAATAAGATTGACCGATACGACGATCATCCGATAACGAACAAAAACACCAACATGAACAACGGGATTTACACGCCGGACGATTTGTCGACGGCGCTCTCGCCGGCCTGCGCGGACATGACGGAGGAGGAGTTCTTCGTCCGGAGGCCGTACAGCGCCGAAAACAGTGTCCAATTGTCCAGTGACTTTCCGTTCGGTAATAGCGATTACGTAATTGACTGTAACAGTGTGTTAAGTGGCGCAGTGTGCGACGCGCTGGGCGGCGTCAAGGAGGAGGCGGCGGTGTACGACACGCCGGAGAGCAGCAGCAGTCCCGGCGGGTTTTTCGGCGGCGCGAGGAAGATTTTCGAGCTGCCCAAGATGGACCTGTCGAGAATCCAGATTTTCAACGAGGAAATCCGTACGCCGGACATCATTAATTCTATCATAGAGTACGATCTGATTAACAAACACGATTTAACGAATAAAAAGGTAAGTGCACGAAAATATTGGCCCGAAATTAGACATTGCAAACATTTTTTTTCGCGTAGCTTACATTAACCGACATCGTAGCGGAAGACGTACCGAGCACGTCATCGTCGTTCCTCGTAGACCCGGTCATCCGCTACGCGGTCAGTTCTCCGCCTTCGGGCGCGTCGTCTCCGGTTACCGTCGAGCAGCCGTCGCGAAAACGGCGGTACGCCGACGATTCCGACGACGAGTACGTCGACGACGAGAACGACCAGGATTATGTGCCGTACGAGGACCCGAACAGGGGGACGGCGTACGCGAAAGCGACGAAACGCGGGCGCCCCCCCAAGAGGGTTAAGTCGATCTCGTCGGACGACTACAGCCGGCTCGACCCGGAGGAGGCGAAGTACCGCGAGATGCGCGACCGAAACAACGAGGCCTCGCGGCGGTCGCGGTACAAACGGAAACAGAAGGAGATGAAGGTCGTCGACGAACTGACCGTCGAGGAGGAGAGGAACGTTCAGCTGAAAGCCGAAGTCGAGGAGCTCCAGAAAACCGTAGAGAGGTTTAGAGATAGTCTTATGAAGGTTATGTTAAGTAAACGTTGAGGATTGAATTGGTTGAGAGGTTAAGTTCAGTGTACAAATTTCTTTCGTTGAGAATAAGGATTTTTTCAAGCCGATTTGTGACTTACAAATGTTTGAAAAATAATTTTTTTCAAACGTCTTAATATTAGTTTGTGTTACTTTGCACTGCATGTGTTTTTTACATGTATTTTTATCTTTTTGCATGAAGAAGTAAACAAACAGAATTTATTTTGATACTCCAGGAAAAGTATTGGAATAATTAGAAACAAAAAAGAAATCTATCAACTGATGGATACCGCTTTTTTTTTTACTGATTTGTTTATAAACGATAATTATCGCTATTACTGTATAATTCTTAATTTCCCCCCTACCGTTATAATGTTGTGTTTTTGAAGAAAAATATCTTAAGAATTAACACAGAAAAGAAAATCATTTTCTGTTCATGTAACTCCGTACTATTATATCCCTATTGTTATGAAACAATATATAGAGAAAAGTATATGAAAAGAAGAATAAATAAAAACTAATTATTAACTATTATTATTGTTATTATCACTGGTGATTTGCATAGAATTAACCACAGAAAATTTTGTTAAATGTATATGTTCTTGCGTTTAATTAAAGAGAATTATTTAGAAACAATCGGTTTTATTTAAAACTCACATCCCCAGTACTTAAATACTTAAGTATTTAAACAAGAACTTCCCACTTCGTCCACCCCTCGCAA
Organism: Diorygopyx duplodentatus; assembly: GCA_033557515.1. Taxonomy (NCBI): domain Eukaryota; kingdom Metazoa; phylum Arthropoda; class Insecta; order Coleoptera; family Scarabaeidae; genus Diorygopyx; species Diorygopyx duplodentatus. The sequence continues at coordinate 378 of JAWQRJ010005707.1, read as the reverse complement.
TTAGCTGGCGCCATCTACGAGAGTTTCTGCAAACTACTCACAGCGCCATCTACATTTTAATCGTTGAACTAACACGAATGAATTGCAACAAAATCGGAAAAAACAAAAATAACCAAATTTTATAAAATGATAATTTCAATTTATAGAATTTGATAAATTCAACACAATTAAAAACCCAATAAATTCGCTAATATGGATGAAACAGAAAAATTGACAAATTCAACAAAATTAAAATGAACGATTGAGAAAATCTGCAAAAGCGAGAAAAATAGTAAGATGACAAACATTTGAAACTTCAACAAAATTCACAAATCTGTAAATTTCACAATTGACAAATGTAAAATCGACAAATTCAAGAAAATGGAAAAAATTGACAAA
>JAWQRJ010005706.1:0-10063 GCA_033557515.1 Diorygopyx duplodentatus | reverse complement strand
CAACGGCGATTTGCGACAGGCGGCTTGAAATTGGACCCCAAGAAACATGCTTTGGAAGTGGGATCGACTGAATACTTCGTTATTGTAACCTCAAATCGTTTGACAGTTGTTAAAAAGGAAATTTGACTGAAGGAGTTTTGTTGCAGAAGCGAAGTAAGGGACTGTACTCCGCACAGTACATCGAATAACCCGTAAAGGTTTTTCAGAACTTCTTCCCTTTTTATTGATGCACATTATTGTGTTCCCTTGTAACCCAAATTGAATATATTCAATAATTCCTATCTTCCTAGATTACTATCGTTCAACCTGAGTAAAAAGTCGAAAGGAGGGACTGTACTCTGCACCTTATTAGTGCCTATTTCACACAAACATTCTATATATGCGCTGTTTATACCATTGTAAAACAGAATGTTCATCTGTCATCACGTATACCACGATGCCTATACCTGCTAAAAAAATGCGATATAGAATATGTATATTACACATTTTTTTAATGAGACGATAGATGTTGATCGATACAGATTGGTTTGATATTAGAATCTTTTATCAATCAATTGGATGATGGTAAGTTAGCAACCGGGTACTTTCAACAAGACGGGGCACCTGCTGACACTCGGCCACAAGTGTATCAAACATGCCAAAAGAACAGTTATGCCAACTGAACCATTCATTTTGAATGACATGTTACGCCACAGTGTTTTTATTGTACTACGTATGTAGTATTTTAATTGTATTTGAGGTTGTGCTTAGTTTTTCTTGCGGGATGCTGCAACATATTTTCAACCTGTGCAGTGACTGATATGACCGCTGTTTATGTACAACAAAATTTTAACGAAAACTCTGCGGCAAGAACTTATGCAGATACCTACCTAAATCGCAAAGAAGCAGGTCGAAAAAGCTTTCAAGAGCTTTCTAACGACTAGATACAAGTAGTTTTCAACCGAGTCATTATCATGGGGGACATGTGGTTCGTATGGTCCAACAGGAGGAAGAAATGCTAAAGCTTGTTGAAGATGATACAATTAGTATTCGAATAATATCTGCAAGCTTTGACTTTACTGTGTGTTATTACATTTCATTATTAGAAACATCAACTTTTCATATTTCTTCAGTTTTGATTACCAACCAATTTCTTGGACGCTTAATATTGCTCTCCATTTATCATTTGTTATATCGTACAAGTTAATGATATAACATGGCATGATCGTTTTCTTATGTTAATGTAGATGCCATGCTGGAGCTGGATTCTGTTGTGGCACTGTTCCAAAGATCAATTCCACTGCACACGTTCACGCTGACAACTGCAAGAGCATGGCATAACTACAGTCTAAATAGTTGCTACGAACTCTTCAGAGTGTTGGCCAGTAATTACAAAAATACACTAGGTATGCGTAATACACTGTAGATAATGCATTTCACTGAAAATTATCCACCAGAATGGTTAGCATTTACCATCACTAAAAAGAACATACTCATATGTTAAGTTACGTAACATGTCATTTTCAGGATGGATACTTTTTTATTGAAATAAACTAAGATATATGCTGAGATTTTGTTTATGTTATAGAGATAATTGACTGCAGATTATATGAAAATGTGGATATAGTGGATGATGTTTTGTCTCACTTGCTTATAGATTGTACAAAATTGAGGAAGTTCAGCTACAGAGGAGGGATCAACAAAATTGAGTTGTTGATGCACGTGTGCCACACATGGTCCAACTGGAAGGGTAAGACAGTGCCCCTCTGTTAAGGTGGGTGTGAGTATAACATATTGTTTCAGGTCATGCTGCAATAGAAATTAACATTAGAAGGATGACATCAAAGATACATTTCGCTTTACTGAGGATACTAGAAGAGATGGCGACCAAAGAACACGTGTCAGTCAAAATCAATATTGCTCGATATAGAAACGAACTGTACTTTTTCTATTGAATGTCAAATTGTTTGTATGAGTCTCTATTGTATAAAATTTGTGTTCGTAGCTGTTGTTTTATTATTGATAAAACAGGCATTGCAACGCATGGAAATAAATTATTTTTGAAAGTTTAACCAAACGCTAATTGCGCTTTTCGTCGATTGTTACGTTTTCTAGGGTTAATATAAGGACAATTACTATCTTAAAATGTCCTAGAATGACTGTTTAGAATTACCATTTTTTTGGATATTCTAGAGCATTTTAGAATACTTTAACATATTTTAGAACATATACATATATTAACACAGCTGCTACAGCTCATTATCAAAGGTGAGACGGGATACAACAGACAGAGTTTACAATAAAGAAGAATAATGTGATGTGGGAGTATTGATAGATCTGCTCGTGCCACCACTGTACATCAAATTAGATCTCACGAAACAATTTGTAAAAGCCGTCTTTCGTAAAAAAACCTAAAAGCCAACGAGTGTGCTCCATTATATTATTTTAAACTGACAAGTGAATTGACTGAAGTTCCTCAATCTACAGATAATCGCAACGGCAGGTGTAAAAGAAAGAGGTTATTTAAAATCTTCTTTCTCGCGAATTCCTGATACCGTGGGTACTGAAATAAAGCAAACTATATACATTATGTACAGGGAAGAATCTGTTCCAACTGTTAGCAGTCTTATGGCAAAATTGTCCCCGTGGTTTCGAAATCAATTATTGTGCAGAAACTGTGCGTAAATATTTACGCGCCAATGGATTTGAATACAAACTATTGAATAAAAGGTTGTCCATATCGAAATCGACACGATTAAAAGACTTAAGATGGCGCTACATCAATGCTATTAGAAAATTCCGAGAAAGCTGTAACAAAGGGATTTTTCATTGTCCCATAAAAGTTTAAATTTTGAATCACAGCCGAACCAAGACCAGTACCGAGACGCGTGACCTTTGTACCTACCGCGGCCATCCGGCCGAAGCGAGGTTGTGTGCGCGCGGTCGATCCCATTCAGCGCGCTAGAGTGGTTTTCTAGCATTCCAACTCATTATATAAGGCGCTTAACGGGACTCGAGAGCTCAGTCTTGTCCTCGAGAATCTAGTTCTTTTAAGAACAGTGAACAATAGCGATAAGAACCAGGAATAGAAGAACGTGACTAGGAAACTAGCACGGATGGCTAACCAGGACGAGCCCAGCTCGTGGACGAAGCCGCGGAAAACGGCGCGAGCCCCGAAACCAGGAACGTCAACAGGAGTTAAAACCATCAACGGATTTTCGTCACTGAAGATCTTAGGAACCGATGGAGGTAGTCCCTTCATCGGAAGAGAAAACTGTCACTAGGAAGCCACCGCCGATCCGGGTCACCTCGATGCCCGAAAACTTTAGGATATTCCACGACCAATTAAACGACACGACCAAGGTAGGTTGTAAGATACACTATAATGCTAACAACGAAATTGTTATTAGGACCGCCAACACCGATGACCACGCCAAGGTAGTCGAACTACTCAAGACCTCGGACTTCGAGATGCACACGTACGCGACAAGCGAAGAACGACGGAAGAAAACCGTCATAAAGTCGCCCCGTTCACAACTATAGACGAAATTGTCGCCATCTACAAAAAGGAGGTGCCAGGAGTACGGACACGGAAGTTCGTACTGCTCCAAAATGCCGAAATGTCTCAAGTGTGGGAAAGGACACCTAACCATGGAATGCAAGAAATCCAGGGACACCCCAGCCACGTGCGCCAACTGCAAGGGCGACCATCCGGCCAACTTCAAAGGCTGCGTAGCACTCGCAGCCTACCTTGACAAACTTCAGACCAGAAAGACTACAGGTGAGTCTAAAAACACCAAAACCTCCACGAGACTTCCTCAGAACACACGCAAACCCATACCGCCCACCACCGCCCGCCAACCCCCCAGATATTCGAGCCCGCCGCCACCGCATTCTGCCACCACACCCGGCTTTTCGTACAGCCAAGTTACCAAAGGAATCCATCCGCACCAATTCAGGATAAATTCCAAACTCCCCAGAGCGCCCTCAGCGAAATAAGTTCCCTCTGTAACATAGATTTACTCATCACCATCGCCCAAGATATCGCCAATACACTCCGTCAAGTCCGAGAACCGTATCACAGGCATTAGTCCTCATTCAAATTCAAAAGAAATAGATCCGTGCCCACTCAATTACATTAACGTCTTGGAACGCCCAAGGCCTTCGCCACAAGATCCACGACCTAGAACTCCTCCCCAAAACAAACTCCCTGGATATAATTTGTATCCAAGAAACCCTCCTTAACAACACCTCGCCCCTAAAACTCCCCGACTACTATTTCTACAATAAACCAGACAATAACGGCCTGATCACCTATATCAAAAAACACATTCCCTCGTCCCCCGTACCCACGATCACAATTAACATTCGACACCCTTGCCATCCAAGTCCAATCAACCATCATAGTCAACTTGTACAATAGTCACCAATCCCCAATAGATACCAACGAATCGCAAAGCCTCTTTAGAGACTTTTAAGACTTTAAGGCCAAACATGTCTCCTGGAATAACAATACTAACAATTTCAAGGGACTAGCACTAACTCAATTCCTCGTAGATAACCAAAACACAGCACTGCAGTTCCCCAACTCTCACACCAGGATTCCCTCGCAAGCACACCACTCATGTAGTACAATAAATCTCCAGTTCAATAAAAACGTAGCAGCAACAGTTCCCAAAGTCCCACATGAGCTTAGCTCGGATCATTATCCCATAATGACTTTGATGCTAATCAACCGTATCACCTTACCAAACAGACCCATAGAAACCAAATCCACTAACTGGGTACAATTCAGGAAAACAATTAACACTGCTCTTATAGTATTAATAATCACATTCCTGATGTAGATTCCATGAATTCCCTCATTACAGACTTCACAAACACCATTAAAACCGTATACACCAGTAGCACCACTGAAATAGTAGAACTAAAACGTAGGCGCAACCGCCTTAGAAGAGAACAGCAAAACTTCCGCCTCCCCATTCACAAGCATGAAATTAGACACCTCACCAATTTAATTAGTACCCTAGTTAAATAGCTTAGATCAGAACGATGGGAACGCGTCCTTAGGAAAGCTCCTAACCAAAATAACGTATGGAAACTCTCCAAAAACCTTGTCCATAACAAAAACCAATCCACAAAAATTCCTAGCCTCTCATACAACACCACACTCCACTCCGACCAAGATATCACCAACACCCTAGCACTCAGCTGCAACAACATCCACACAGCCAACACCAATATGTTAGACGCAAACACCCACCAACTAGTCACCGGAATCCTCGCAATATACAACCTACAGCCCCATCCGACACCCGAAACCGAACACACGTCGCCCAAAGAAATCATGTCTATAATTAAACGATCCAATAAAAAAAGGCCCCGGCCACGACCAAATCACTAACAGGATCCTTAAACAACTTCCGAGAAAAGCCATAGTTCAATTGTCTTACATTTGCAAAGCATGCCTTTCGCTACAACACTTTCCCGCAGTTTGAAAACAAACTGCGGTAATTAATATCCATTCCCAAACCTAACAAACCCCGCAATAATCAACAGATTTCACAACTTAGAAACCTAGACACCCGATCTATAAAACCCGAACAGTTTGTTTTCCGCTCCGAACATAGCACAAGCCTCCAGCTTGCCTTGCTAACGGACTCCATAACCAAAAACTTCAACACCAACAAAGTCCTAGTCACTCTCCACATCGAAAAAGCCTTCGATGCCGTTTGGCACGAAGGCCTCCACGCCAAACTAATCCAAGTCAAAACTCCCCCTCACCTGGTCAACATCACGCAATCCTTCCTAACAAACAGAACCTTCCGAGTTAAAGCCAATTCCGAACTTTCCTGCAGCAAACCCGTCCCTGTCGGAGTTCCACAAGGTAGTTGCCTCTCTCCATTCATCTTCCTGTACTACATCAACGACATCCCTACCACACGAAACACCAAAATCGCCCTCTTTGCAGACGACACAGCCATCTACGCACACTCCGGTGAAATCCGTCTGGCCAACAAATACCTTCAAACACACCTAGACAAACTCTAAACGTACTACCACAAATTGAAAATCCGAATTAACGTTGACAAAACTAACCTAATCTATTTCATTCACAAACTCAAGTTCCGCCCATACACCCCCCTTACCTTCAATAACGAACCCATCACTACCACCAACACAACCAAATGCCTCGGCCTCACCCTGGACAAGAAAGTTTCCTTCACATCACATATGAAAACCATCCAACAAAAAAATTCCGCGTTTCCGCGCTTTATCCGCTCATCAACAAGTTCAGCCCTCTCAGCCCAAAACTGAAACTCCTCTTGTACAAGATGTAACGAAGTTTTTTTGTGACCGGGGACATGTGATCGACGAGTGCTTTGACCCCTGACCGGTCCCAGTTGGCGCGTGGTGCGGAGTTGACGACCAGAACAGGCCGTGACTAGAGCTCCGCGTCGAATGAAGTACCGCGGGACCCCGCTCCACTGCCAGACAACGAAAGCCGAGCGCGCGCCGACTCCGGCCAAAAGCGACCAAAAGCGGAACGCGCACGGGTCACCTCCCTCTCCGTTAGATGGCGATTCGCGTTTCTGGTATGAACCGTCACCGAACATGTTGTATAAAAGATTTCCGCCGCGCTAACCCAGGCAGTTCGAATCCAGTTCAATCCAGCCGATGCTACCGCAACCGAATATACAGTGAAGTGAGTAAGAGTGAACCACCAGGTGAGAGCAACGTCTGAAACCGCAAGTAGTTTTCTATACCAGTTTGTGCGTTTCCTAAGCCCTACCTTTGCACCGTGCACTTTGCCGGGCAATAATCCTGACCTTTCTTGATGCACCGTGACCTTACCGGGCATAGGAAAATCCTTTTTTTGCGCCGTGAACTTGCCGGGCAAAAATCCTGACCTTTCCCTATGCACCGTGACCTTACCGGGCATCCTGATTCTAGTTTTGTCTATTGTTGTTCGTTATTTTGTTGCCCAATTAGTCCTTACCCTGTAATCCGTATTTCACCAGATCAATTCCCGCAATTTGAGAAACCAACGCACATAAGTTGACTGGTCCGTTTTGTTAATTCAACGATTAAGTTTGAAACTGGTTAATAAAATACTCCTGCTTGGTATCGCTTTTGCTCGCTTTGGTTTTAACCGCTGAAATTTCCCTGTCCCGAAACCGTTTTATCGCTGCTTTGCTGTTTGCTTTGAACTCATTGGGAATCTACCGACTCCGGATTTTGAGAAACCGTCGAGAAGATTAGAGAAGACTCCGGGGGAAATTCCGAACACCTGCGCGAAATTAACAGAACGCCTGGAAGACTGTTTCTCCAGTGAAGCTGTCTGGAATGACTCTGAGGATGCAGGACCGGATCGCGAGAGCAGACTCGTGAAAAGCTGGCGCCCGAGACCGTAGAAGAAAACATTTTTTTTTATTAACAATTAGGAAAGACTTATTAAAATTATTTTAATAAAGTATTTTGTTAAACCAAATGGGAGTTTGCGTCACAAAATCGTACATCAGGCCTCTAATCCTCTACGCCTGTCCTATTTTCAGCAACACCTGCAAAACCAACCTCAATAAACTACAAGCAATCCAAAACAAATCCCTCAGACTAGCTCTAGCCCTACTCATAGATCCACCACACAATTCCTACACAAATCCGCCAACATTAACACCATCACATAAGAAATCCTAAAATACACCACCAAACTTTGCAGGTCCACAGCCAAAATCGGCACCTACACATCCCACCTAGGAACCCTTAATCAAAAACACCACAAACTAAAACTCCACTTCTGCACTAGTAACCACACGCCCCGCAAAAACACGACTTCATATGTATATTAGACGACTCCTTATTTATGTATATTAATAGGACTTCTTATGTTCTAGGCGTACCACCAACAGCCCGGAGGTAGCATTTTTCTTCGTAAACTACGGAAGGCCTACAATTTCATCAACAGCCACGAGAAGATCCCCACCATCCCGCAGAAACCATGAAGGACAGGACCAAGAAGTAGATGCGACATAGGCATAGGAATTCCTTTAAGTTTGCTAGTATTAAATGTTATATACCTTAGTTTTTAAGTCGTTTCTATATACATATATAGAAGAACCCAACGCGAAGAACCAAGCCAACCCAGACCGAGGAGCGACGGACAGGTTGAAACGCTGGTGGGTTCCGATCGACTAGTATAACCTATCACCGATTAGTTTCCTTATTTTAGCCTTTTCTCCATCCTTTTCCCAAGCTGTCAAGTGTATCATGTCCGGGCAGTCTGGCTCAGTCCTTAAATTTACCGTCCTTGTCCCAATCTATCCAGTGTATCGTGTCCGGACAGATTGGTTCCCTCCTTGTTTATAGATTTTTCAATCTGCTTTACCTTTGACCTTATATCCCGATAAAATAACACCTGTATGTTATACCGTATAAACCGTAGCCCAGTTTTCTGGGGAGCAAGCGCACCGGTGTTGTTATTTTGTCTCTTTTGAATAGCTTTGCTAGAATAGCAATTTCCTGCTTGGTTTTGTTTCTGTCCGTTTTGGTTGAATATCCTGCCCGCATATTTCCTTACCTGCATGCTGAACCGCTTTGTTTGCTTGAGTTTAAAGCGTAAGACCTGCAGAAACTACCGACCCCTGGAATACCGTTTCTCCATTGAAGCCGCCCGGAGCATCCCAAGAGCCGTGGAGACGGACCATGAGAGAAAGCTCGTTAAAATCTGGCGCCCGAGGACTGAAGAAACAAGAGATATTTATTTTGATTGTGAATTATCGAATACGTTATAATTAAATAAATTATCAAAACCGACCCGGAGTTTTGCGCTACAAATTGCCCCCCCCCTCTCCCCTTTCTTAGGTATTATATACCAGAATATTCCTTTTCAGTACGTGGTAGATGAAGAAGCCGATAAAGAAGTCAATTCATGGTTTCCGCATGCCATTCTTACAACGCAAGCTACCACCATCGATAATCAACTTTAGTCAAATACAGTGCCACTAAATTCAACGTTCATTCGACATTAAAACGCCGTTCATTTAATATCAGTGACAAATCTGTCAGTTACTAATTATACGTTACTAGGGACAATGTATGCAAACAAATGTCACTTTTTGTAAATGAAAAATATCCGATAACTCCTATACTTTGTGTTATTTGGTGCGTCTTTGCCCAAATATATGCTTAATAAACATAGACCATAAATTCCATAAGGAATTCAAAAGTGTAATAATACACAGGTGTTCCATTTAAAAAACTGAGTTGCTTAGCGTCTAGAAGTAATGGGGCATCTGTATATATGAAACGATTTCTAGGAGAAACTTGAACTAAAATGATACAACATTTATTTAAAGCATTTTTGCCTAAAATGATTAGAAATGGACGAATTATTGACTGTGGGTCTGTCACTCGGACAGATCAGTGACCCAAAATGCTACAATTAGCCTTAGAATAGCCCAATTAGCCAAGATATATCAAAACGTCGACATCAAAATTTTGGACCGAATGCATTGCTTTCTCTTTATGAGAAAAAGCAAAAAGGTGGCTACAAAGAAACTTATATTTGTTCTTACGTTTCATGTTCTACAACGTATTTGATTTGAGTGAACGATCTCTTCTATGTCGGTGTTTCCTGCCAGCGACTCATGGCCCAGATTCCCAAGATATCCTGAACGTCGAGGTCGATTTGCAAGAGGTAGACGAGTTGAGGATGAAGGAAAACATCGCAAAATGCCATGAGAAACACATCGAAGGAACCGCGCGAGTCTAGGGTTATATTGGAAGCAGCAGCTATGGCCGTGGCAGCAGTCGCCACCAGAAATGTATTTTTTCTATAACCGTCAAAAAATGTGCCGATTTGCGCACTATTGTCAGTTTGCAAAATGTCACATTTTTTCATTGTAGTTAATTTTGCTTCGTTACCATAGCAGCGTGCGCAAAAGTATTTTGCGCCCTAAGGCGCAAAATATTTTGCGCACTCTCCAAATATTAGGCATTAAAACAACCAACAAATCAATTACTAGCAGCTTCGGATATTTCGGGTGATGTACCACAAATTCGATATCACTGTCGCGTTCAACAA
>JAWQRJ010005705.1:0-10065 GCA_033557515.1 Diorygopyx duplodentatus | reverse complement strand
ATTAATGATGAAGCAGAATCCCACATCCCACCCAACCAAAGCAATGAACTCCTGGTTAAACAACTCCAACAAAAGTCGTAAAAATACCACAATTTTACACTACAAAGCGCAGAGCGCAAGGAACTCGTGCTTGCTATGCAGTGGTTAAAACCGTACTGTTGTGAAACTTATGAAGAGATTACTCACATTAATGGTCGATGTGTGCTAATGACGAAATCTGGTTTAGAATTCTTGTAAACCAGTCTTGAGCTAGTCTGCAACCATTGCCATTGTCCCTCTTTCGTTTGGTATCTGTAAGCTATCATTCCCGAAGCCCCAGTTTTCAATACTAGAAAGAAACGGAATAGAATTACCTAAAATTATTTAAAAAAAATTATTTTTATTTACATTCTTGATGGGCACTAGCTACGTAAGCCAGATCATCATAGTGCACTAAATCATATCCACCCATGTTCGCTAGTTCCGAATCTGAGTATCCTAGAAGCATTTTTCCTCTGGAATAAAACAAGAATAATAGTGAAATGTTGAGAGGTATGACTGGTTTCCCACCTACCTTTGATCCATAGAAACTAATGTTAAATCTAGTTTGTGCTTGCTCTTGAACATCACTTCCTTCTGGGGAATTTCTAACAGAGACGGAGGACCGAACGGTGTGCAAATTGCGAACAAAGCCAATGGAGGTTCTTCTGATTTCCTGTTTTGACCGTGCAACACCTTCACTCTTCCCCTAATATCTAGTCGCTGAAAATTGCACAATGAAAAACTGGTTCCTCAGGCATTAATAAAACGGCCGTAGCTTACTAAAAACCCTGAAGTGTTATCTAATAAACAGCGGAAGCGAACCGTAAAGCTTCTCTCGAGCAGGTGACAGTTGTCGGGCAACAGGACGTCCTGGAGGCCAATGTTGGCCGATTCGGGAGGAAGAAACGAGTTCCACATCAGCTGCCGCTGCAGCTCCTCCCTGTCCTCCGAGTGGACGAGCTCGTACACGGATTGGTGAACGATGTCTGACTGCAAAATGAAGCTTGAGAAATCTAGAATTATCGAAGGATGCGGTACAAACCTGATGGAATCCGAGGTAGCCTTCTATACTGTGCGTTGCGAAGAATACCTCGCCCTCGCACGTTAGGATCATCAGAAAACCGTTGAGGGCCTATCAATAATAAATTAAATACAAATACTCAGGTTTTAATCAGGACTAATCAAAAACACTAACAAAGGATAAAACAACACAAGGAAGGAAGGCAATTTATGACGGAAGCAGGAGAAAAAGTTTTCGAGAAGTCAGGAAGCCTGAAAAGGAATCAGACATGGACGAATTAAGGGGAATGTTCAAAGAAATGATGAAAGGAGTGGATGAGATGGCGAAAGGACAAAAGCAGTACAGGGAGGCCGTTCAAATTATAAGAAAGGAAAACAAAGTTGAAAGGGGAAGTGAAGAACATGCAAAGAAAGATAGAAAGATCCTGAGCTTTCCAAAAGTATTATAAAAAGGAAAGGAGGCCGAAGCCTTCCTGAAGGATAAAATGGGAATAAAAATTTGGAAAAAAGCATTTATAAAGGACATGATCGAAAGGAAGAGGACTGAGAAAACAGTGAAAACAATTAAGATGACCACGTGGAACGTTAGGGGAGCTTTTAGTGAGTGGCTGCAATACAGGAGACGAAACTCTCGTAGTGGATGAGATGGCAAAAGGACAAAAGCAGTACAGGGAGGACGTTCAAATTATAAGAAAGGAAAACAAAGTTGAAAGGGGAAGTGAAGAAAATGCAAAGAAAGATAGAAAGATCCTGAGCTTTCCAAAGGAATTATAAATGGAAAGGATGCCAAAGCCTTCCTGGAGGATAAAATGGGAATAAAAATGGGGACAAAAGCATTTATAAAGGAAATGATCGAGAGGAAGAGGAGTGAGAAAACAGTGAAAACATTTAAGATGACCACGTGGAACGTTAGGGGAGCTTTTAGGGAGTGGCTGCAATACAGGAGACGAAACAGACCTACAATGAAATCACAGAAGCAAATTGAGGGGAATGTTTAAAGTAATGATGAAATGAAAGGAGTGGATGAGATGGCGAAAAGACAAAAGCAGTACAGGAAGGAAGTCAAAATATAAGAAAGGAAAACAAAGTTGAAAGGGGAAGTGAAGAAAATGCAAAGAAAGATAGAAAGATCCTGAGCTTTCCAAAGGAATTATAAATTCCTATATATAATAAGCAAATTAAGGGGAATGTTTAAAGTAATGATGAAAGGAGTCGATGAGATGGCGAAAGGACAAAAGCAGTGCAGGGAGGAAGTCCAAAGTGTAAGAAAGGAACACAAAGTGTTGAAAGGAGAAGTGAGGAAAATGCAAAGAAGATGAGTAACAACGAAATTATTTATTAATTGTTACATCAATTAGCGCACTCAAATATACCTGGAAGTGTATTTACCACACGCGGCGAAGTCGTTAGGTGTTAGACACAAACACACGCCGCGGTTTAATAACTTGCTAATTAGATGTTAATGGGATTCATAAAGCTCAGCTCTTACTCACACTGTAAGGCCGCGTACGTGCTGGGCCGTATTTGTCGTTAATGGCAGATTTGCATTATGCACTACTGCCGCGCACGTTAGCTTAGCTCCGCAAAGAAGCCAGTTAGGAAGTTAGGAAGCGCTCACCTGAAGGAACATTTCTCCGTCCAATGGTGTATGGTCGAACGCTGTCAGATCCCGCGGTCTGTGTAACGTGCCGTTCTCGTCTTTTTCTTTGTGCATGACGACTGAAACAATGAGAAAATCGTATCAGGGATGTTAGTGCGGGTTATCTTGCGGTTAGCGCCGAGGAAACGTCGTGTAGTGTTAATTTCAAATCTGATTTACGCGAGTCGGATGTTAGACGGATTTAGAAACGCGAATAAACCGAGGGAAGGATATTTAATACGCGAAGATTTTGCATAAAATGTATGCAGACATCCCCTTTTTCCTGTAAAGTTTTACGTAGCACACCTGGAGTTAATTCATCCTCAAAGCTTAACCCCTGAGGGGGCTTTGATGATACCAGGGAAGACTTATTCCATTATATCGATGGCACCTGCCAGATACGCAGTAATCACAGGGCCATTAAACGCTTTTATTCAATAGAAGACAAGTTAAATTTGACGTGTGGCTACATCAGCATGACGCTGCAACATTGACTCCCCTGGCTTGGGATTTTCACTGTTTGTCGTGGGCACGCGTTAGGGTTTACCGACCAACCCTTTTACAACGTCTAATGTGTTAATAACTGACGTATGGGGATTTAGGGAAACGAGTGTTAATTTTTATTGCCAGTCAATATTTATTGCGCATTAAGTAAATGAACGTTGGTAGGACGTCATATCATTAGAAACAATATCTACATTTAAGAAGTAATAAGGAGTGATTGGGCAATTTTTTTTCTCACCGCCCAATAACAATTTTCCCCGTAATTTGATTTTCCCAGATAGAAATCTTTCGACAGAAAACGGTCAATTATTACACATTCACACACATACACGCCGTTTTCGTATATTGATTAGGCCTGGGCCAGACCGCAGGTCTAGCGCTGGTTCCGCAGCCCCCCGTCGAGTATTGATCAAATAAATATGGTTTAGGGATACCTGCACGGTCGGCCCGCAAACGAGCTTTCAAGCTCACCGCCACCCAATTATTACCATATTAGCCATTCTGACTCATCCGTGACCCGCCGGTCGCCTATGTGTATACAATTTTCATGTTAGTCACACCTTGCAATCGACTGAAATCCCTGTTAGAAGTCAGTGAGATAAACGTTTTACCTCACAGAAGAAGATTTTCCCACTTAATTATTTTCGATCTGTTGGGAATGAATTAAGGGAAGTGGGAAATAAATTGTGACAATAAACTGTGAAAATTTGCTTTCTGCTTGGCATAAGTGGGCGTTCCCATTAGTTATCTGGCGAGAGATAATTCTAAACTTCCACCGTAAGTGTATACGCGGAAAATGCCACTCCAGCCGCAAAAAATGCACGCCCATATCTCATACTTATATAATAATAAAGCTCGCAATCCGGGAGCGCATTCCAAGCACTTCCTTAGATGTTATCTCCCGGAGCCTGTTTCACGGTGGCGTCAGCAGAGCGTTCGCCCATTATTTCACTACAAGATATCGTACGCTAACAGCAATTCTACAAGCACCCTTGAAGATGTAGGAAAACTTAAGTTTTCTAGATTATTTAGTGACGTTTACTTGAAAATCACCTTTCATGTTGCATTGACAAGTGAACGCGGCGAGAAACAATGCAAGGGTGGCCCCCAACAGTAGAAGGCTAGGTTACAGTTGCGTGAGCGGCGGTCATTACAAAGATCGAACAACAGAGCCTGCCCGGGACAATACAAAGTACATGACCGTCGTTATTACAGTTAAGAGTTTCCTGACAAAGCCTAAAACGGGCCGGCGGGATCCCTGGATGCTCCCCTTCTTCCCCAAGGTGCACCATTCTGCTAATGTCTTTGAGTTGGAATTCTTTCCCAGCTTACTAATTCACTTGGTCGAGCTTTTAGTGTAATTGCAAAATGTAGTTCGTAGCTTGCAAATGGTGCAAGCGATCCAGGTTTCTGGCCAACTATTATTATAACTGATAAGTTTAGATTCTTTTATATTAAAACCGGATATACATATACATCACAAACGCGTTTTTTGACAAGAATGCTAAAGATAGTTTTACACAACGTACTATTTGAAAAAATATGCCAAATGGTGAAACCCATCTTCGCAACTGGTTAATTCTCTCTATTTTGTTTCTGTTGTGTACTATTTTCCAAAAGAAGGGGAAATGATCAATCTACACGATTTATAGGCGGTTATAATAAACGGAGAAAACTGTCAGCTGTAATTCAGCTGTTAATTCAGTTCTTTTACTCCTAACCTAAAAACAATTTAAATTCACCATCACGGCAAGATGGTAAAACAATTGAACGGCGAAAAGTTGGAGGTTATCCAACTTTTGTGAAAAATACCTGAATTGCTATAACAATGGTTATATCTTCGTTATAACCCAAAAACTTACTCAAATCTCCCACGTAATAATTTTCGTGTAAAAAGATTTTAGAGTTTGATTCTAATAAAATGAAAGTGCAAAAAAAAAACTCACCAAGAAATACGTCTAAAATTATAACACACTAAATCACCAAAACAATTGTTTAAACACTAGATAACGCACTGCTAGTTCTTAACAACAATTTCCCGATAGAAATAAGAGTGGACTATTAGTTTATTCGTTTAAACTAAAAGCGGAATGTCTAAAAATTGAGCATCCTCCGGAAAAGGGGAAAGATGGCGAATTTAAAACGATTGAACAGCGATAATTTGCAGGTTGTCCAACTTCGAGGGTCAAAAAAAGAAATGTTCTGTGTAGGCGAGATAACGAAAACTTATCAGAAATAAATTCATTTTCCTTTACATTCATTTAAATCGTTTTTTACTTTACGTTCAATTCGAAAACCTATTATTACAACCAATATTTCGCAGCCTAACCTTCAAAAAATGAATTCCCAAGTTTAACTTATGTTATCAAAAAATAACAGTTTTAATACTAATCATACCAACAAAAATACTTGCACATAAATGTTTTACGTGGAAAAACAAGCCAAAATAACCAAAAAAATGCGTTAAAAAAATACCACCTAGTTTGATATTTAATCAAGAAAAATCACAAGCTAACTACGGATAAATAGTATTGAAATTAACAGAAATCACTTTAAAACACGTAAAAACCACACTTTCCACTGATATTTCGTAGCAAAACAAACAAAAATAGAGAAAAAGTAGGTGAATCACAAAAAAAAACTTACCACCTAAATTCCGAGGTTGAAATCTATCAGTATCACCAAATAACAGTTACCCGTATCTTTGATTATCACTTATTTGCTCGGTTTTTACCACAAATCAACGCGAAAACAGTCTTTTACACACGAAAACGAAGATAAAATCGCGAAACCACCGAAAAATTGAATATGGCGTAAATTTAACAGTTGAACATCGCTACGTGGCTACGTGCAAGGCCACCAACTTTGGAGGGGTTAAAAATACCTGGTTCTCAAAATTCACTTAGTAGGTATTGTTTTTTTCTAATTCAAAACCGACATTTTGAAGCCAAAGCTTCCATTTTCAAAGTAAAACGTAGTTAAAGTCAATAGCGAATTGTTTCCCCCCCTCAAATTGCAGTCGAGCCACATTGATATGCGTGGCCGGCGATGAAGGGGCCATCAAACTGTTTGATGTGGCAACGAAAAGTATGCCCAGGTAATTGGTTATGTTTTATTATTCGTTTCAAAATCAAGCCGTACTAAAATTCTAAAAAACTGTGTAATGTAATTTTAGATCACGGAAGCTTTGAAAAAGCTTAGAAAATGGAAGCTTTGGCTTCAAAGCGTCGGTTTTAAATTAGAAAAAACCAATACCTACTAATTAAATTTTGAGAACCAGGAATTTTTGACACCTCCAAAGTTGGTGGCCCTGCACTAGCGATGCTCAACTGTTAAATTTACGCCATATTCAAATTTTCGGTGGTGTTGCGAATTATTTTCGTTTTCGTGTGTAAAAGACTGTTATCGTGTTGATTTGTGGCAAATAAGTGATAATCAAATAACTGTTATTTGGTGATAGTGATAGATTTCAACCTCGGAATTTAGCTGGTGAGTTTTTTTTTGTTTCACCTACTTTTTCTCTATTTTTGTGTTTTGCTACGAAATATCAGTGGAAAGTGTGGCTTTTGCGTGTTTTAAAGTGATTTCTGTTAATTTCAATACTTTTTTCCTTGATTAGCTTGTGATTTTCCTTGATTAAATATCAAACTAGGTAGTATTTTTTTTGTTTTTTTTTGTATTTTTGCTGGTATGATTAGTATTAAAACTAATGTTATTTTCTGATAACATAAGTTAAACTTGGGAATTCATTTTTTGAAGGTTAGGCTGCGAAATGTTGGTTGTAATAATAGGTTTTCGAATTGACCGTAAAGAAAAAAAAACGATTTAAATGAATGTAAAGGAAAATGAATTTATTTCTGATAAGTTTTGTTTATCTCGTCTACACAGAACTTTTGCGTTATGCAAATCATGTGGACCATTTATTTTTTTGACCCCCGACCTGCAACTTTTCGCTGTTCAATTGTTTTAAATTCGCCATCTTGTCCCTTATTCGGGAAGTCGCTCAATTTTTAAACATTCCGCTTTTAGTTTAACCGAATAAACTAATAGTCCACTCTTATTTCTATCGGGAAATTGTTGTTAAGATCTAGCAGTGCGTTATCTAGTGTTCAAACAATTGTTTTGGTGATTTAGTGTGTTATAATTTTAGACGTATTTCTTGGTGAGTTTTTTTGCACTTTAATTTTATTAGAATCAAACTCTAAAATCTTTTTACACGAAAATTATTAAGTGCGAAACGATTTTTGTGGGGGATTTCAGTAAGTTTTTGGGTTATAACGAAGATATAACCATTGTTATAGCAATTGAGATATTTTTCACAAAAGTTGGATAACCTCCAACTTTTCGCCGTTCAATTGTTTTAAATTCACCATCTTGCCGTGATGGTGAATTGAAATTGTTTTTAGGTTAGGAGTAGAACAACTGAATTTACAGTTTAATTACAGCTGACAGTTTTCTCCACTTATTATAACCGCCTATAAATCGTGTAGATTGATTATTTCTTCTTCTTTTGGAAAATTGTACACAACAGAAACAAAATACTGGGTATTGAATTTTGGAATAAATTAACCAGTTGCGAAGATTTTCTGACTATTTGAAAATGATCTACCTTCAGTATTTTTATAAAAAACGCCTTCGTGATGTACAGGTCCGGTGTTTATTTAAATATTTAAATACTACATTAGTAATTTTTTTCACGAAAACCTTATTATTTCTATACATTTTTGAATTCTTTTAAACAAATGATATTAACTTTCTGTAGAATATCCTATACCTAAAAAAATTCAACAAACTTTCCAATAAAAGTTTGCCATCTCTTTAACGTGGCCAAATAAATTTTCTTTATTTGCAGTACTTACTTATTGTTTTGCACGTCATTTAAAAGAGCAAGTAACTGTCACTTTTTTTTGTTAAAACTGTAACACAAAGTTGCTTTAAATAAAATAAAATTAACATAGAATTCAAAAATGAAATAAAATACAGGGTGTTCCATTAGAAATAAGCAAGTTGAGTACCACTACCGGTATAACCGGAAGTGATCAGAAGTTGAAAATATTTTAGCTTTACAAAGCTTTCTGAAGGACACCACAGTTGTTTTGGCGTTTACCGAATCCTACTGACTGCGCCATTTATCGATTTCGCTTCATCAATTGCGCTTTCTTCTCACTAAATTCGATACTTTCATAGCGTATACAATAAATAGCCTTCAACATCCATGTATTATGGAAAAAAATGTTTTCGGGCTACTAAACGCAGTTGGCCGGGAAAACCGCCGGTACAAACGCGACGCCACCGCCATAAACAAACACTTGTTAGTGTCGGCGGGCTGTCGGCTGCATGTCCGGACCAAATCAGGCCGTAAACGCGTCTCCGCGTCCAAGAAACGGGGTTAGTGCAATGCACACAGTTTGCGTGATACGTCCCGAGCCCTCCAAACTGCTCACGCTATTGCGTCGGGGCTCGCCGTTCGCGATCGTCATGTGATCCGCGATCAGCTGAGATCGCCGTTTGCGGTTTTCGCCTTCGGACCCCTAACCTTGAAGCGGTTTTCCGCGCGCGGCCGCGTTTCCCGCTCTTCCTCCGCTTCGATTGGCCGTCGGGGGGGCATTTTCGACCCGCGCGCGGAATTCGCGATGGTACCTCGACGAAGTCTCGTCTCCATGACGACAGACTGCCCCACCTACGGCGTCCCGGCGCCGATTCTACTCGCGATGGCAGCCGCCGGTGCACCGCCAATTTTATTTCGTGCGATAGGTTGCCCAACAGAGATATTAAGTAGGGCACCCTTCTGGATAACTGCTAATCCTTAATATGAATAACTTCGCCAATCAGTTTTGATGATGCAGTCTGTAATGAACGGCGAAAAGTCAACCACAAACTGCGAAATAACCACACTGAGCATTTTGCAGTAAAACTTTGAATCCTGGAAAACTTGGATGAATTACCTGGTATATTTTTTGAGAAATTAGGTTTTGTACTCTTCAAAATCTGACAAAAGACATTCTTGATTCATGGTATGAAAATCCAGAGTGTGATTGTCTTAAAACTGAAAATTGGTGGCCATTATCCAAACCTGTAAGGTATTGATTTTCCCTATTCTATCACTCTACAGTAGTACTGCGAAAATATCTTCTTTCGGGCAATTTATTTCTGGTAAAATCCTAATACTACTAGTGAAGTCATATTAGAATTTGTAGTTTTCACGTTTATTTACAATACACGATGATTATCATTGGTAATATCTGGTGTATCCTAATCGGAAATTCGGAATCGTTGTGATTTAATTGATGATTAAGGGTTCTATCCTCACATCTATAAGGTGATCATCTATGGTCGGTCTCTATGGTATAACTAACATTATTGTGTATTTGATTTATGGATAAAAATGCCTTCAAAGAGTGCGGTCTTTGTCCATTTAATGTTGAAAAGGTTAATTTTAACAATATTGCTGCAGGAAAAGGAAACACGTGCTGAGACAACAGTGACAATCAGCATTGGAGAGAGAATGTCATGTGAGTGATCACACCCACTCATTTCAATTTTGTTGAATTTAACAAATTGGTCATTTTGATGTTTTTCTCGATTTTGTGGATCTTTGCCAGTTTTACTGAATTTGTTGACTTTTAAGGATTTTATTATATGTCAATTACTTCTTACTTTTTTTTAGTTTATCAGTTTTGTTTTAAAATTGATCAAATTTGTATTTTGTTGAATTTGTCACAATTTAGCTGTTTTTCTCGATTTTATGAATTTTGTTGTTTTTGCCAACTTTTGAATTTGTGAGTTTTTAAAGATTTTTTCTAATTTTGTAGAATTTGTTGATTTTACCTTTCTTTTTCAGTCAGTTTTGTCAAATTTATTGGTTTTCTTCGATTTTATTG
>JAWQRJ010005704.1:0-10065 GCA_033557515.1 Diorygopyx duplodentatus | reverse complement strand
CTGATAAACGGGTTTGTGTAGAACTATGATTTATATACTGAAAGAAAGCTAAAGGTCCAACTTTTTCAATTGGCTACAATAATTTTTGAAAAATATATTGAATTTTTTACAAAAAAAAAACAAATGCGTTAAAGAATTATTTTTGGGTTAAAATAACATCAGAAGTTACAGTTTTTGTTGGAACTGTAAGTTTTATTCAAGTTTTATTCAAACGTTTGCTTTGAAGAAAAAAGTTAATAAATTACTAGATAGTATTAAAAAAATAGAAAGAGAAGAACCACTAACTTTTTTTTTAGTTTTCAAAATAATCATCTCGAGGTTTATATCACTGTAACGAAGAAAAAAATATCTATTTTATGATACTACAGAAAACTGGTTTCTATTAGAAAAAAAACTCAAGTTTATGTCACAACCAAAAATGATAATTTAGATGCATTAATTTCTCTTCATATGAGAGAAAGTAAAAAGATTTATGTGCTTTATCATTTTCCATTATTTCATCATATTATTCATCCACCATATATCTATCTTGTCGTCTGTTTATATTTACATTAATGGTTCAAAAGGATGACAGAATCTGTGTGTGGTAAAAGGCGTCTCAAGTGATAAGCTTTACAAACATAAGAAATTTTGCAACATTTTGTTTGAACGTCTCTGATGCGTCACGAATATATTTTGCAACATCTTGTACTTACATGAAACTTGTTTTATATGTCATAATGATAAGCAAATATGTTTGGGACTTGTTTAAGAGCACTCAATTTTTTAATTATTGATTCAAAATAATTTTTAATTAATTTAAATGTGTACTCTACTTTGCGTACACACTTCTCCCAGTTCTAATCCAGTACTAAAGTGAAAAGTAGGTACAAATAACAACCTTAATATGCATCTGTATCTAAGAGGTGTTAATAATCTTCCCAAACAAATAAAAACTCGAACTCCTTCTGCATTTCTAAAATCCTTTAGCGTCATTTAGCATAATTTTTCGTGAGCAGTCGCTCGTTCTACTTGTTTCTCTTTTCGACAAACACATTACAGTTTGCGATCATCATCATTAGTTTCTAAACGGTTAGGTCGAGTGATTTCGTTGTTCGAGCCGAAGAAAATAATGAGAAGTAGCTCTTCAAAATAATTATTTAAATAAGGTATGCGTTTAAGCTGGTACAGGGTGTTTGTAAACTTCTGGTATTATTTATGGGCAACACTCTGCAAAAGAACATTTGTTTTCAGCCGTTTTTGGACACCTGTATAACGTACGGCCAGGTATATAATTCAAGTTGCGCACTAACTCTACTGTAAACCAATCAGAACTAGGTATAACACTTCATAACTTGATAACAGAGCTGGTGACATCATAAAATTTTTAAGCGTAAGTATGCACATATCGCTTTAGAAATCCAGTGAACAGGTGCAGCAGAAACTTTCAACTCTTTCGACCTGCGATTGATAGTTGATTGATTCTTCGTCAAATTCTGAAGTTACAGCTTGGCGCTCCAATAGAATAAGATGTGGTAAATACCCGGTAAGTCGTTCAAAAGTTTTATATGTTTCTCTTATCTAAAGACGCAAAGTAAGCTGTCATTTTTAACTGGCAATTGAAAATTGTGGTTTGATCTCCCAAAGTTATTTAAGTCTAAAAATAAAGACTAAAGTCATTCATTATATAAAAAATAAGGTATTTCATTTTCACCTAGAGCTACTCGTTAATTGTAGCACAGGAATTCTAAATAAGTCACCACGGTTTTTTTATGGGTCACCAAAACAATAAAAATATCCTACTTATCGTAAGGTGATAATTTTTTTATCGAAATGTCTACCTTTTTATCACTGAGGAACTTTGTATGTATTGCGTACAAGAAAAATGTGAAGTCTGCCAAATTTTCCAAATTGTAGACAAAACAGAGAAATTTTGGATTCATTTTGACTTGTCGTAAACCCGGTGTATATAAAATTGTTTGATGTTAACAAATCTCGATTATACGTTCGCTTCGTAACAGTTAAATGTGCCGGTATCTGGATTAATGTTTAGTTTATCACTTAGAACATTTTGCGAGTTAGTTTTCTAGCAGTGTGACCTTCTTTTCCACCGTGGCATAGATTCATACACACCTATGTTACAGGTTTACACTTTATGATCACTAGAAATACTTGCGGCCACTCGCTAACTAATGCTAAATCAAAAAGCAGCAGTAGCAGTATCTCATCTTGTTTATTGCATAATCTGTGATTATAAAAAATATAAAAACCTCTAAAAAATTGATGCTTTTAAAAGGAAAATCCCGTAGAATTTATTTGCACAATGATTGTATGAGACTCTCTTATTATTTACAATTTTCAAACAGGATATCTCGAAAAGTATGAATGCTATGAAGACGTGACTTACAAAAATTGAAACCTTAGATGATTTTTTATACAATTCCATCCACATTTTGTTTCCCTCCCATTTAGGATTTAGTTATAATCAGAAATAATACGAATTTTAGAAAAAATCAAATTTTCAAAAGGGATATCTCAAGAAGTATAAACGCTATGAAGACGCGGCATGTAAAAATACAAACTACAAGTGATTTTTTATACAATTGCGCCCACATTTTATTTCCCTCCTACTTAGGATTTAGTTATAATCAGAAATAATGCGAATGTTAGAAAAAATCAAACTTTCAAAAGGGATATCTCAAGAAGTATAAATGCTGTGAAGACGCGGGTTATTAAAATTGAAACCTTAGATGTTTTTATTTAAAATTGCACCTACATTTTATTTCCCTCCTGTTCACGATTCAGCTATAATAAGAAATTAGGTGAATCTCCCTCGACTCTGTACTTAATTAAACAATTGCAGTGCAATGGAAGTCTCCATTTTGCGATAACGACTTACCTACTTTAAATTTAAACAAAAACCAAGCGCAAACAAACCTTTGTTTACCCAATGACAACACATTGTTGGCCCTTTAGTTGTATAATAGATGGTGTGTTGCAATTTACGCAAATATTTTATTTGCCTTTGCCTCCTTTATTCTCTGCCCTATCTCTTTGAGACAATACTACAATAAAATACACACGGTTATGAACAAATATCCCACCGTGTGCATGTGTATTTTTCAGCTATAAAGTTTGCCAAGCGCCTAGTATACCACTTCTTATCTTTCTTATCAATTCGGTCGGTACACAGGATTAACCATAGTAACCCATTTTACACCTTTACATAACTTGGAACGAGTCTTAATTGATTGTCAGTGTTAATTTGACGTTCTAGTAGACAACTTTTTCTTAAAATTCAACTTGTTCATAACTACAATTATAATCAGCAACGAAATAATCATCCATTTGATTGCCATCTACTTGAAAAAAACAATTTTTATATTCATTTTAAAATCGACTACTCTTTGCTTAAAATTGTTTTTTTATTCCCCCAATTCTAGGGGTATTTTATGTAAAGTTATTTTGTATAATAGTGATCTTAAAGAGTGTTTCAGGTTTCATCCGTGCTCCGGAGTAGTTTCAGGGAAATTTCAGACGGAATTACGAAGTATATCAATTCGAAAATGAAGAGAGCTATCCGTAGACAGTAAAGATTTAATACACTGTCATGGAGTTGCTCTCTTTATGGACGGATTAACAATCAACTCACCTCAATATCTAATAATTCGTAATAATTGTAGTAAGTATTGAAAACTGGACAAATAAAGATTGATTATCTATTTTCGAGTTTTATTGCTTGACGTATTTAGTTTCGGTTACTAGCGCCATCTGTTATTGCCTTCATATTAGAAAAATATTAACCGGCAATGTAGGAACCCGTAATGGTGTCCCACGAAATCTATTATCCACTGATTGAATTCAATATTGAATAAAATGCAAAGAGCGGTGACAGTGGCATCACAAAAACGAAAATTACTTTGTAAACAGAGCAATTAACCGATAAATCGTATAGAAGCGAAGGTACAACGTAAAGTTGTGCATCGGTTAATTTAGAGGCGCAGTGAAATTTTATCTAAACTTTCTCACCAAAAAAATGAAGAATTAAAAGAAAAACAAATGACAACCGGCGATAAAAAACAAATGCACACAGTCAGATGTGCATTTATCTGTGCAACCTAAATTAAGGTAACCTTTCTTTTATAAATCAATAGTTTTGTTTTGGTTGATATAAAAATTCATGACCTGTCTGTGACAGCTCAAGGAGCAAAAAGTATGAGTTAACAATTTCTTACCTTCTTTCTTTCTGTTTATATTTATACTTTTGTTTTCTCATCACTCTGCTGTTTTCCTCTAGTTGCAAAAACACCTGCCATCTAGTGTCCATCCCAAATAAAATGTGTGGTATGCACGTTTTGTTAGTGCTCCACAGTTTGTGGTCTTTATCCGCTGGACAAATCGCTACGGAAAATCAGCAACAGGCGTCCGGTCAGAGGTTTTGCGTGAAAAGCGGAAATTCGGTGTCTCGCGTTTTTGACGATGACGACATCTTAAACGATACAAATTTTATGTTTGGCGTAGACAAATGCGGTGAAGAATCCAACCATTGTTACACTCTGTGGAAAGAAGATGCGACTAACGGAACGCAAGTAGTGATGGGACAAGGTGAATCTTCGCAGTAACGAGTCAAATATTAAATTTAAAAAATAAAACGCTTTACTTTAGGTTGTTGGAAAGTGTCGAGTAAACCTCACGATTGCGAACGCAGCAAGTGCATTTCGGACAATAGAAACCCGCAAACATTTCCGTTACTGCTTACCAAATTTTGCTGCTGTTCCGGGGATATGTGCAATGCCAACTTTACCGCTCTTCCAGTGTACACTTCAAATTTTGCGCAGAAAAATAAAACGAACGAGAACGCAGACCAACCGTTTCATCAACCTCTAATATGGATTCTGCTGGGGGTGTTTTCCGTGATTTCGACGGTAATCGCAGGTGGCATTTGTTTTTGTTGGAACAGACGTGGGCCAAAAAAACCTGACCTGGAATTGGGAGCCGATAGCGTTCCCGCATCTCCGCAATATAGTTTAGATAAGTTGGTTCTCATGAAAAATATAGGTACGTGTATAAAATCAAAATTAATATTGTTCAGTTCAAAATACCATTTTGAACTGAACAATATTAATTTTGATTTAATTTATTTATAATTAGTTCATTAAAGTTTTGAAGCAGATGCATTTTTGTATCGAAAATTTAAAAAAATTAAAAATAAATTTTGCAATAGTAAACGTCTAAAATTTCCATATAGTAGATTGTTAAAGAATGAAATGGTTATTTATCGGGTACATATTTTTTCCATATAAATAAGTCACACTCATTAAAAAAATTCTTTGCATTTCAGATCATTTGAAACGCCCACCAAATTTTTTTCTTTGCATTTTGTACATTTTAGATCATTTCAGAGCATTTTGGAATCATTTGAGCTATATTTTTTTCCATTATAAATTGACCACACCCATCAAAAAATTTTCTTTGCAGTTCTGTACATTTTAGATCATTTGGAATCATTTAAGCCACACTGATTTTTTTTTTAATATGCCACACAATAAAAATTTCTTTGTATTTCTGTGTACTTCAGATCATTTGAAATCGTTTGAGCCACAGTGATATTTTTTTTATTATAATTAGGCCACGTTCATCAAATTTTTTCTTTGCATTTTTGTATATTTTAGATCATTTCAGAGCATTTGAGCCCCATTTTTTTCCATTATAAATTGGCAACGCCCATCAAAAATTTTTCTTTGTATTTCTGCGTGCTTCAGATCATTTGAGCCATAGTGATATTTTTTTTATTATAATTAAGCCACGTTCATCAAATTTTTTTCTTTGCATTTTTGTACATTTTAAATCATTTCAGAGCATTTGGAATCATTTGAGTCCCATTTATTTTTTTCCATTATAAATTGGCAACGTCCACCAAAAATTTTTCTTTGCAGTTCTGTACATTTTAGATAATTTGGAATCATTTGAGCCACAGTGATATATTTTTTTATTATAATTAGGCCACACCCACCAAATTTTTTTCTTTGAATTTTTGTACATTTTAGATCATTTCGGAGCATTTGGAATCATTTGAGCCCCATTTATTTTTCTTCCATTATAAATTGGCAACGCCCACCACAAATTTTTCTTTGTATTTCCGTGTACTTCAGATCATTTGAAATCATTTGACCCACAGTGATATTTTTTTCGTTATAATTAGGTCACGCCCACCAAATTTTCTTTGAATTTTTGTACATTTTAGGTCATTTCGGAGCATTTGGAATCATTTGAGTCCCATTTATTTTTTTTTCCATTATAAATTGGCAACGCCCACCAAAAATTTGTCTTTGTATTTCTGTGTACTTCAGATCATTTGAAATCATTTGAGCCGCACTGATATTTTTCCATTATAAGCAGGCGACACCCACCAAATTTCTTTCTTCGTGTTTCTGCACATTTTAGAGCATTTGAAGTCATTTGAGTTGCAGTGATTTTCTCCCATTATAAATAAGCCACTCCCACATTTTTTATATTTCTGTGCATTTCAGCATTCATCATTTGAGCTACATGTATTTTGCATTATAAATATTCAGTTCATTTGAAATCGTTTGAGCGGTACTGATTTTTTTCATTATAAATAGGCCACACCCACAATTTTTTTCTGTGTATTTCTGCACATTTTAGAGCATTTGGAATCATTTGAGTTTCACTCCATCCACCCCAAATATAAATAAGCCACGCCCACCTTTTTTTTTATTTCTGTGTATTTCACACATTTCAAGTCATTTAAGCCACATTTATTTTTTCCATTATAAACAGGCCATGCCCACCAACATTTTTTCTTTCTATTTCTGCATATTTCATTCATTTGAAATCATTTGAGCCACACTGATATTTTTCCATTATAAATAGGTCACACCCACCAAACATTTTTCTTTGTATTTCTGTGCATTTCAGATCATTTTGAATCATTTGAGCCACAGTGAAATTTTTCCACCAATTTTTTTGCATTTTGCACATTTTAGAGCATTTGTAATCCTTTGATCCATACTTATTTTTTTCCATCATAATGTTGGCCACGCCCACAAAACAAATTTCTGTGCTGTTCTTTGCATATCAGATCATTTGAGTCACAATTATTTTTTTAATATAAATAGGACACCCACCAAAAATATTTCTTTGTAGTTCTCATGAAAAATATTGTATAAAAAATAGTGTTTTGAACTGAACAATATTAATTTTGATTTAATTTAGTTTGAATTAGTTCATTAAAGTTTTGGAGCAGATGCATTTTTGTACCGACAATTTGAAAAAATTAATAGATAGATAGAGAATGAAATGGTTATTAATTGGTTACATATTTTTTCTATATAAATATGTCAGACCCATTAAAAAAATTCTTCGCATTTCAGATCATTTGAGGGAGTGGCAATGATTTTCTCCATTAATAGGTCATGCCCACCAAAAAATTTCCTTTGCATTTCTGTGCATTTCAGATAATTTTTAATCATTTGAGTCACAATGATTTTTTTTTTATTATAAATAAGCCACGCCTACCAAATTTTCTTCTTTGAATTTTTGTACATTTTAGAACATTTCGTAGCATTTGGAATCACTTAAGCCTTATTTTTTTCCATTATATAGGCCACGCCCACCAAAGAATTTTCTGCATGTTTCAGATCATTTCAAAGTATTTGAACCACTTACCTTTTCATTGTAAATAGGCCACGCCCACAAAAAATCTTTCAGATCATTTCGAATCATTAATACTGCATTGATTTTTCCATTATAAATAGGCCACGCGCACCAATTTTTTTTGCACTTCTGTGCATTTCAGATAATTTCGAATCATTTGATTGATCCACATTAATTTTTTTCCATTATAAAAATCTTTATATTTTTGTGCATTCAGATCATTTCGAATCATTTGAGCTGCATTGATTTTCTCCATTATAAATAGACCACGCGCACCCATTTTTTTTTTGCACGTCTGTGCATTTCAGATCATTCCGAATCATTTGATCCACATTAATTTTTTTCCATTATAAAAATCTTTATATTTCTGTGCATTTCAGATCATTTCGAATAATTTGATCCACGTTAATTTTTTTTCACCATAAAAATCTTTATATTTCCGTGCATTTCACATCATTTCGAATCATTTGATTCACATTAATTTTTACAATTATAAAAATCTTTATATTTCTCTACATTTCAGATCATTTGAGCTGCATTGATTTTTTCCATTATAAAAATCTTATATTTTTGTGCATTTTAGATCATTTCGAATCATTTGATCCACATTAATTTTTTTCCATTATAAAAATCTTTATATTTGTGTGCATTTCAGATCATTTCGAATCATTTGATCCACATTAATTTTGTCCACTATAAAAATCTTTATATTTCTTTCCATTTCAGATCATTTCGAATCATTTGATACACATTAAT
Organism: Diorygopyx duplodentatus; assembly: GCA_033557515.1. Taxonomy (NCBI): domain Eukaryota; kingdom Metazoa; phylum Arthropoda; class Insecta; order Coleoptera; family Scarabaeidae; genus Diorygopyx; species Diorygopyx duplodentatus. Next base: position 1,653 of record JAWQRJ010005704.1, on the reverse strand, counting down.
TTTTTTCCATTATAAAAATCTTTATATTTCTGTGCATTTCAGATCATTTCATCCACATTAATTTTGTCCGCTATAAAAATATTTATACTTCTGTGCATTTCAGATCATTTCGAATCATTTGAGCCACACTTATTTTTTTCCCTCATTATAAGTAGGCTACACCCACCAAACATTTTTCTTTGCATTTATGCATATTTCGAATCATTTGAGTCACACTTATTTTTCCATTAGAAATAGACCACCAAGAAATTTTCTTTATATTTCTGCATATTTCAAATCATTTCAGCCTCACTTATTTTTTCCATTATAAATTATTACCAAAAATTTGTCTGTATTTCTGCATACAGACAATTTTTTTTCTTTAGACCATTTTGAATCATTTGAGCTACCCTTTTTTTCATCATACATAGGCCCCACCCACCAATTTTTTTTCTACAGATGCATTTTTGCATTTTTGAATGTTTTCAGTTCACTTGTTTGAGCCAGACTATTTTTTTCCTCCCTTATAAATAAGCCACACCTACCAAACTTTTTCTTTATATTTCTACATATTTCAGATAATTTCGAATCATTTGAGCCCCACTTACTTTTTTTCATTAGAAATAGGCCACGCCCACAAACAACATTTCTTTGTATTTCTGCATATTGGAGATCATTTGAGCTTCACTTATTTTTTCCCATTATAAAGTATTACCAACAGTTTGTTTGTATTTCTGTGTACCGACAATTTTTTTCTTCAGATCAGTTCAAATTATTTGAGCTACACTTTTTTACATTATAAATAGGTCCCAGATGCATTTTTGCATTTCTGAATGTTTTCAGTTCACTTGGAATCATTTGAGCCACACTATTTTTTCCTCTTTTATAAATAAGCCATGCCTACCATTTTTTTGTATTTCTGTGCATTTCAGACCATTTGAGCCACATTTATTTTTCCATTATAAATAGGCCACGCCCATCAACATTTTTTCTTTATATTTCTGCATATTTAAGTTCATTTGAAATCATTGAGCTTCACTGATTTTTTGCCATTATAAATAGACCACGGCCACAAAACTTTTTCTTTGTATTTCTGCACATTTCAGACCATTTCAAATCATTTGAGCTGCACTAATTCCCCCCCCCCCCCATTATAAGTAAACCACGCCCGCCATTTTTTGCATTTCTGTGCATTTCGAATCATTTGCCACCAACGTTTTTTCTTTATATTTCTGCATATTTCAGTTCATTTGAGCCACACTAATATTTTTCCATTATAAATAGGCCACACCCACCAAATTTTTTTCTTCATGTTTCTGCACATTTTAGAGCATTTGAAATCATTTGAGCTGCACTGATTTTCCCCTATTATAAATAATCAGATCATTTCAGCCACATTTATTTTCCATTATAAATAGGCCACACCCACCAATATTTTTTTTTATACAGTAAAATCTCGATACCGTGAACAAAATAAAACAACGCACGTTCACGTTTGCGATTTATTTACGTAAACGGGGGTTAATCTAAAAACGTAAAATGAAATATTAATAGAGCAGAAAACAGATTATTTGGTGACAAAAAAGTCTGAAATCTTATTGTTACTTCTTAGGATTTGTAATTTTTTTGCATAATGGCTGTTTCTCTAATGCCCGGTTGCACAAAACATTCCGT
>JAWQRJ010005703.1:0-10065 GCA_033557515.1 Diorygopyx duplodentatus | reverse complement strand
ATCTAACACAACATTATCTAAATTAATACCCTAATGCTTTTTTGAAGAAAGTTTTTTGACTCATTGAGTTGGTCTTGGAAACAATGAGCAGTCATCCTAATACGAAGAAAAAGAAATACAAAACTAATCTAAAAGTGAAGGACACTATATATATTTTCTTTTATTTTTAAGGCATTCAGAAAATCTTTTATACATTTAATGAAAAATGTTAATTAAGTGGGATTAACAATTTCTTTGTTTTAAAATGTTATCGTTTAGATATCAAGATTTAAGAACTAAGAGCGGATATTAAAAAGAAACACAGGTATCATATGTTAGTTTAACATTTAATTCATTTTTATAGATATGATACGATCGCAATATATTTATATTTATTGATAAAATATGTTACCTATATTTTATATACAATTTGATGAATTATTTTATATCCTTTCTGTTCATATATTTATGTATGCAAATTAATTAAAAAATAATATAATGACGAGAATTATTGATTTCTAATTTACGTATTTTTGGGAACATGTTTGTGGCAACCTTTTTGTTCACTTTGTTCCTGGGAATTATCTCTGTAGGTTTGTTCCATTTGATGCATTTCATGGTCATTGGTCACGTATTTAAAATACCTTGTAAATTTTATGTTTACTTATAGGGGAGGGGAGGACACGAATCATTTTATTTCCCTCAGTTTTTTACCAATTTTAAAAAATATACCAATTTTTTATTCCATAGTTAACTAAGCAATTAATAAAATTAATTATTTGACAAGTTTAATGTCGAATCAAATTAGGTTGATTCACAAAACTTAGATTTTGTGAATCAACCAAATCTAAATTTTTAAGATAATTTTGTTAAATTTTCTGGTATGCAATTACAAAAATATATGATTATTCAAATTAATGAGTAATATTTTTGCACGTAAATTAATTAATTTAATTACGTTAATTCATTTGATATTACGGAAATTAAGAAGTAGTTTACGTAATAAAAGCAATAGATTGCAGAATAAAGTAGCACAAGAGAAAAATGAATTTATTGCTTCGAAAAATCAACTGGTGTGGCTCACTTACACGACTTTCTCTCACCTAACCTCCCGACCTTCTCTAAACGGTGGGGCTTCGGGCAAATATACAGGATGTCCCAGAACTCGCCATAGCCGAAAGCGACAGATTCCTCATGAAAAACTAGGTGCATAAAGTGATAATAAAAATGTCGAGGTATCAATAATAGAAGAACTAGAAGGTGTTAAAAATGGGAAGGCCATGTTCGTTTATATATATACTTTCATCTCTACCTATAATTTTATTTAAGCACTATAAACAAATTCAAAGTGGAATATTGAAACTTGGTGTTCAGGTATTGGAAATGAGTTGTTATTGGTTGGTATTGATTTTCCAACTAGATTAAAGGAAAAACTAGGAAAAATTTGTGGCATATCGATTTTTTTTAAAACAAACTTTATTTTTCATTAAACAATATATTTAAAAAATCAAAATTGTTAATAAGTTTGATTTTTATAATGTAATTAATTAAAAAATCACCTTTTACAACTATTGTAAAAGGTATTCAAAATGTCCACCTTCTGCTTTTCTAAACATAAATTTACTCTTCGTTTCATACAGTTAAAAACTCCTTCCAGTTTTTCTGGTGCACAGTCAATGCACATCAACAAATGTCACTTTTTGTAAATAAACAATACCCAATAACTCCTAAATGGTACGACTTTGTACGACACTTGTACACAGGTGTCCCAAATTCGATGCTCACCATTGGTATCTTGGAAACGGTAAGAGCTACAAACTCGGTTAAATGGAACAATATGGGGGTGTTTATATAAGCTGTTCAGACCTTCTTCTGTTTTTCCAAAAAAGTGCATCGCCTTCTAGATATCCTGAAAAAACTATTCTGAAATCGTCATTTTCTTCAAATGTGAATATCTTCCATATTATTTATCGCATCAAAAAATTTCGAGGACAAAAGTTGTAGATATCAAAACATTCTGTAGGATAGATAATAGAAATATTTTTTACCTTGCACCAGTTTCGAGATGTGACCCAAAGTTGTATTTTTTTAAATCATAATAGTTGATTGTTGATTAGTTGATTTTGACATTATTAAATTACTTGATTTTTTTCCGTTTCAACGATATAAGATTTTAGGTATTTATATTTCATAGTTAAGGAGATATTAAGAAAAATCATATTCCACACAGGTTTTAACCCACATCACACTATCCATGATTGAGAACTATGTTTTGTTTTCAAAATAAAAGATTTAAACCCATTCCATCTATCTTCTTTACCTCAACAATCCCTATAAACTCGAAGTTGACAAGTAAACGGTTTAAATTATATGTTAGCGAAAAAGTGTACTATTGAACATAAGTAAAGTAATGTGCTTAGTTTAGATACATAGAGTAAGTTAAGATACATAGTTTAAACTATAAAATAAACCTATGTTTAAACTAAAAGATGAATGATCTAAATTCAGAACTCCAATTCAAAAATTCAGGGAAATGCAGAGTTATGCGTTCTTAAATTTCTTCAGCCAAACTGTAAATTTTCGCACAACTCTGTTATGCACCATGAAAATGTTGTTGCCAACCGTGTTGTTTTTTATGTTAATTGCAGTAAATCATTGTCGTAAAAAATTAAACCTGGCATAAATTACAGAGCTTATTATTGACAGTTAATTAAATTTAAATCGAATATCGAAATTAATTTCGCATAAACTGACCTGAACCTGCACGCAACAAAGTTGCGTGGTGTACTTTTACTTAATTAATGGGTAAAAGCCAAATAACGGTGGTTATATTATCGTACTCAGTGTTTACATTAACTGTCGTCAATAAAATTGCCATCTTTCATGTCGATTTAACAACGAATTAAATTTCACGCAATTTAATGCAATGACGCATTTGCAGCTTGCAAGTGGCCTGCAGTTTATTGCAAGAAGTGTAAAAAAAGCACTTTATTAAAAAAGCACGGTATATTTGAAACTTGTAATAAAGTATGGGTCATTATGAAATGTAATGGTATTTCCATTTTAGGCGTGATTACTTAATATAATAGAAGGTAAGATGTAGACAGGTAATTTACTGAAATAGTTAAACTTAATTGTCAATTAATTTATTGGTACTACTTCGCTTATACCGTACATAAAACCATACTAACTAAATTTTCGTTTTCCGAATTTGTCTCGATAACCAACCTAGGCCCTCTAACAATCCGGTCCCTTCTATAGCGGAAGAAGCCTGTATATGCCACTTTCTGTTATGCAAACTGTACAATCTCAAATCGTTGGCGAGATCTATCGGTTTCATGGCGTTCGGAAGGTCTTGTTTGTTGGCTAAAATTAGAATGGCCGCACCTCTCAACTCGGGCTCCTCCATCATATTCTGCAACTCCCTTTCCGCCTCTCTAACCCTATTTTGGTCTGCGCTATCCAGCACAAAAATCAACCCCTGCGTATTCTCGTAATAGTGTCTCCACAGTCGCCGGATCTTCTCCTGTCCACCTACGTCCCAAACGATGAAGCAAATATTCTTGAATTCGACGGTCTCGATGTTGAAGCCTATCGTCGGAACGGTGGTGACCACCCTTCCCAAACGTATCCTGTACAGGATGGTCGTTTTTCCCGCGCAGTCCAAGCCTACCATCAGGATCCTGATGTTGGCCTTTCTGGCGAAACGTCTGCAGAAGCGGGATATCGCGTGTCCCATTTTTGAGAACGATCGAGCGTTGACATGTTGGATGTCAAAAAAATGATTGTCACGTGAAGGGATGTAGTGTCATCTAGTGAATGATAAAGTTTAGCAAGTAGAATTTTTTTAAAAAATTGTCCCGTTTAATCAACATTTCATTTATCTCTTAGAAATTATGACAGTTAAAGAATAGTAGTGAAAATTCAGCTAACAGGTCAGATCTTGAAATGTTAGCTGGTGTTTTAGTAGTTTTTCTTATAACTTTGGGCGATGACCTCGATAAAAAGTAATCTGGATTACGTTTTAAAATTAATTTCGTAATGTTCCAAGAACATAAAACGTATCAAAGTTGTAGTTTTTTAAATGGAATGCCCTGTATATTATTTCATTTTTCTAAAAATTATTTAGAATCTATTCTACCATCAAAATAATACCGAGTTTCATTAAAGTTTACCTCACCTAAACCTAACGTTTTTTTAAAAATATTTGGAATTCTGACGAAATGTAGTAATAATGTTAATAATAAAAACAGGACATTTATTATCCCTTTTACATCAAATTCACCCTGATGTGTACTAATTGATTACATTTCTTGACAAACTGGCGAAAAAATTCCTAAAGTATACGTGTCCAAAAATGAAGTCTAAATAGTGACGAGTTTTAAACGGTAATAACTTGTTTAATTTAAATGGAACGGCCTATATATTATGCTAAGAATAAATGTAAAATTTAATTATCTATTGAATACTATTATGCTTCTATACCTAACTCTTCGCCTTTTGATGGGAAACGCACATTTACAGAATGCAAACTAATTTTAACAAATTTAATATTTATCAGATCCCCTATGGCGTTTTTGCAAGTCAGAGTTGCTTGTTACAAACCCCAGGGTATTAACAATGTTTTAAATATTACACAGGTACTAGTTTAAACTGAATAAAATAATAGTAAATGGTGGAAATATTTTATAATAAATGTTCAAAATGACGACCGTCCAACTCTAAACACAACCGCATCCTTTTTTTAAAACTCTCAGTAACATTTGTTAGCACTTCTGGGTTTATGCTCTGGAAGGCTTCTCTAATGCGTTCCTTCATATTATCTGGTGTTGTTGGAGGCGTGTCATAAATGATTCCCTTTACGTATCCCCATAAAAAGAAATTCGGAGGACTTCCGGTGATCTTGGTGGCCAATTTTTGTATCCACTTCTTCCAATCCATCGATTTTCAAAATAGACATTTACAAATGCTCGGACCACAGAACGGAAGTGTGGAGGAGCTCCATCCAATTGGAACCACATCGATCTTCTTATAATTAATAACGAATGTATAATTATTAATTTATCTTTTGAGAAATAAACAATCAGGTTTCGATTAATTTATCAACGAATCACATTGTTAACGTCAAAAATTGATTAATTTAAAAATATATTAATTTAGTTGAAAGCAAAAAAGCAGTAATAAGAATAAGAAACTATGCAAAAAGTCTCAAAATCTATACAGTATTCTTAATAATTAATGTAATATTACATATCACGGTTTTTAATGTAAATACTCTTGTATTTTTGTGTGTACATTCATTAGAATATTTGCAAATTTTCAATTTTTTACTTAGCTGCCCGAAAAACAGACCAGTTAAACAAATACTTCTTCAAAGGTACGTTGGGTCAATATTATTTTGCTGTTTGTAATTCCCACCATTTTTAATACCGAAGATGATTTCAAAGCGTTGCTGCCACGATAATCCACAAGTGGAATCCACCGGGTTGATCAGTGGAATCCACTGGGTTGATCAGTGGATTCCACTGTGTAAGATCGCCCAAAAAGTTAATTATTTTTCTTGTGTACTTCATAGATATCAGAATGACCAATTTTCCTTTCCATGATCTTCTCCAAGATCTCCATGAGATTAAGATCAAAACATTCATACTTAATTTCTATTACCGGAATGAGCAATTGAGGGGTTATTCAACTTTGAATAGTGTTTTTTAGATGGTGTGTTTGTCGTGCCAACGAGTATTTAATAATTTCCTGAAAGTAAATAGCAAAATCCTTTTACCAGCTGAAAAAAGTAATGTTTATTTACAGAATCAGTGCGCAGGTATATTGTTCTAAAGTGCAATGCATGTATTTATTTGAGGTTTCTGGGGTACCTAATCTAGAATGTTTGTATTATTCTTTCTTTTGTTTTGTGAACTTCGTTGAAAATTCAATAAAATTCACAACGCCAACAACGTCTCAACGTATTTATTGCGAAATTGTGGTCTTTTCTTTTGAAAGCTTTTCTTATATTTCTAGCACACGGAAAAACAATAATACACAAGATGGAAATAGTAAAAGAGCGAGATTTTCTGCAAACTTTAATATTAAGTTCGTTATGGTTTTTCAATATAAAATAATATCTTATAGACAGTGCAGTGTCTATCATTTAGTTCCTAAATATGCAACAAAAACGAAGATCACAAATTTTTTATTTTTGCGTCATTCCCTTTATGCTTATATTTCCTTTTTGACACAAACTAGTGGGTTTTGTAATTTTGTATTCGATAATCTTTTCGTGTTTTCAACTTTGTTAAATATAATCTGTTCCAACCCAATACTGTGGTTTTACAAAATAAATTGTACATTTTTGTTTTTCATCATATACATATACAGAGTTATACATAACTATTTTTTACACATTTACTGTTTTTTTTGCAACTTGTGATTTATGTTTTTTCAGTTATCCGTGTTATGTACACTTTAATTTACAGTTTTACATTTGAAAGCAATGAACATATCGGTTTTTTTTCATAACGTTGCGTACAAAAGCGCAAAAAAACAACAATTCATAAATCAACCGTGAAATACGTTTCATTATAGCTAAGTTCATGCCGCCCCCTCTAGTATTTCGTTAAATTTTGCCACCGAATTTTTAAAGTGTGTCATTTCTAGCCTTTTATGTATTAAAAATTTTAGTAAATATATTGCGTTTTTAATAAATATTCCAGCATTTTTGTTAAATATTATATTCAAATATTTGTCATTTTTAAATAAATAAAGATCCGGGCCCTACTAATTAACCTAAAACTACCTAACAATTGAATAACTAAGCATTTTGGCTATATTTCGTTCTTTTCTTCTAAAACAATCAACTATGAAGCGGTTTCATTTTTATTAACATGTTTTGCTGTATTGGCTTTTTGAACGTTGATTATTTTATATTCATATATCACCAGGACGTTTGATATTAACTAAGTATATAAACTAATTTTAAAAAATATATATCCCAATAAATGAATTTTGTTTTTATTCATACAAAAAAATACAAAAAATTACAAAAAAGAAACTAAAAAAGGTGTGAATATACTTTAGAAATATAGTATATTTCAAAGAAATATGAAAGGGGATTAGATTTATGATTGGATATTTTTTAATGTAAAATGTCTAATTTTTAATAAATTTCGGAAAATATATCTGATCCTTGATTTGACACACTATGATGGATATAACGGCATAAGCTTTTTGGGACTTTAGGTTAACAAGGCGCGCTCTTATTTATCAGTAGAGATAAGCTCTTATTTTGTGCTCGCTGCAAATGTTTTTGGTTTCTGAAAAAAAAATCTCCAAAATGGATTTGGAATCTGAAGCTAGTCAGGTAGATTCATACGATTTTCGTACCAAATTGAATGGAGGGTGCGATGCTTTCTCCGGAAATGAAATATTTTATTGTTCATGTTTGTATCCTTCAGGTTCAGCTCATATTTTAGAAGGCATTCCTCTAAAAGTTTTAGAAATCCCTTCATTATTTAGAACTTTACCCTAAAAGGGTAAAGTAAATGTTTTTCCAAAAAATTGGGGTTGGGTAAAGTGGATAAGCTTTACCCAACCCCAATTTTTTGGAAAAACATTATCACGGAGTAGATATTTGCAAATCTTGCGAAATTTGCATTTTAAAAGAAATGCGGACACAAAAAATCATCCACTGAATGATTAGAGTCTGTTTTGTGGAAAGGAAAATTTGTTTCCTCTTAAAAAAATCGTTTCAGTATTTTTTGAGTTTGTTGATTGTGAAACTAGGCTTCTATTATCTTTTACGTTATACACTGGAGCAGATACTGATTATGAATAAGGGGATTGGGGATATCGGGAGATGTAGTGGCTCATTTAGTACTCTATAACTTCTTTGGATGAAATATGTAGTTCTAAAGTCAATGAAATGGTATCGAAAACTATTCTTCCATTTATAATGAACAACAAACGAATATCATTCCCTCATTTCCGAATAAAAATATTCTAATTCTCCCAACTGCTAGAACGATATTTTCCCCAGCACATCTTTATACTGTACAAATACATCCAATTCTGTTTTTACACGTCAGATACGTTCCCGAAAAATTCGTGTAAAAAAATACATATACGTATCTATGAAAAAATGGAAGATCGGTTCAGAATCTAAAAAAACGTATGATAATACAATAAATCATAAGAAAATTCTTATTTGCACATTTGATTTCAAAATGATTCCACATGTAGTAAAATAAATACATATAAAAAAATAAATAAATTTTCATTTGAAAATAAAACTAACTGATAAACACAAAAATTTGGCAAAATAATCTGGGTTACATATTCTTATGTTCAACTCAGATTACGAATAAAAAAAATTAATCTTCGCTATCACTGTCTGATAATAAGCGCATGCGTTTGCGTAAGACGACAATATCACTACCAGCACTAGAAACATCTTGGTCGTCTTCTTCTGTGATCTCTAGAATAAAATTAACACTGCTCTCCTATGGTGCTGATGTTTCAGTGAGTTTAACAAATTCAGCTATTAAAGGTTGTGTTCGTGGTTTGGCTAGGCCTTTATGTAATTCTCTGTAAGAGGCCATTAACGACTTTATCTCACGTTGAAACTTTTCAGCTCGTTCCTCATTAGGGGCATGTTTACCAAAATGATTACCCAATTTACTGGCCAGTTCAAGATCTTCTTGAATTAATTCTGCATTTAGAACATGATCCTCTTCGTCATTATCACCACGTTCTTTAGGATCAGAAGTTTCAATGACAACCTGTATTATTTAATCTTCACTTATGGGTTTATCAACTAACAATTCATCGATATCTACAAACGATAAATCATCGAATCCTTCTCCGCCATTTGTATGTCCCAGTGTTATGATGTTGGGAAATTCGGTAGTATTAGGGCTTTAATCTAAAGGTTGAAACTTCTGGTCAACTTTTTTAAACCAATATCCAGCAGAAACAATATTGTTGACAAGATGTTTGTCCACATCGCAACGGAACCAAATTACAGTTACTACTATTACCGATTGCACAACCAAACAAACTCAATTCACTAAGCAGATAACCAACTCGTTCACAATTTGTCTCCGATCTCTCGCCTACTTTTACGAAATCCATTCATTCACATCTTCGCGCACCCGCGCATTGGTTAGAAAGAGCCGCAAGCGACGACGAGGAGAGGCGGCAGTGGCGGTGAATTGGCGATGCAGCCAGCGGAGAGGAAATTCACTCCTCACCGAGCCGATCTCTGGGCTGAGTGAGGCCGACCGACCACATGATCGCAATTTAGAACCGTGGGAAAAACAAAATCAAATCGATTCGCGCTCTGCACTGCCCGTGTATGTAACGTACACACAACACGGCCAACGCACGTGCATATGTGTGCGCACATGGACGCGACACATGCACATAAACACATACGCCGAGAGCCGAAACGTAGACTTGCAGGCGACGAAGTCATATGTGACTGGCGCGTTATTTTGTTATGTGATAATTCACTCAGAAATAGAATTTTCTACGCTAATTAGGCAAATTCGTATATTTTTCGACCATGAATAATATATAAATTCATAATATCAACATTGGAGTAATTGACGTCAAAATTGATAACTAATTGATAGGCAACCCAATTTACAAAGTAATTTTTTTTTAAATTAATTAAAATTAAAGCAAGAGAAGTTGAGACTTGCAGTTCAGAGTTTATAGACGTCGATTACGTTTCACGATTTGGTGGTTGAATAGCAATTGTTGAAGTCATGAGAATCAACATCGCTAATGTTCTGAATTTATTACATACAACATTCCTTGCTGCAAATATCGCTGTAACACCTATAACACGTGAAAAACAACAGTTACAGGATGCTTTAAGGGACATCATTGTAAGGGCTCAGGAGCAGGCTTCTTTTGCATTTGAAGTAGATGTAGCACTAGAATTTGAAGACTTGGCTGGACCACATGAACCGCAATTCGTTGAACCAAGGAGTGAATATGATGAAGATTACGAACATGCAGACTGTGTACCCCAAGAAGGAGGTAGTATGATTGATATTGAATATAAAACGCGAGCTGTTGAGTTTT
>JAWQRJ010005702.1:0-10065 GCA_033557515.1 Diorygopyx duplodentatus | reverse complement strand
AATTTTGGCAATGTTCTTGCGTTATAGCTTCCGAAGCATCATTAATGTTTGCATACAGTTGTTCTTCATTCGTGGGCAGACTTCTTTTTATGTTATTTTTCCATTGACTAAACAGCTTTTCAACGGGATTTAAAAAAGGACTGTACGGGGGCAGAAAAACTAGAACATGTCCATATGAGCTGTTATCAGTTGTTGAATTTCGTCTGTTCTATGAAATCTAACGTTGTCCATTACAAAATATGCGTCTCGTATATGATCTTCGCCTAAATGGCCAATTAAAGTTGTCAAGAATTCTCCAAAGTGATCTGCATTGTATGGCCTATCTTGAACGGTGAATAAATATAATGAATCAATACACATTACAGCAGCAACCGAATAATTACGGCCTCTTAAGTGGGCCTTGACTTTGTTGGCTCTTGTATTTTTCTGTGATCTTCCATATGATCTTCTAGAATTCACTTGAATTCCAAATTCATCCATAAAAAATACTTTTTCTCTGTCAATCATTATTCTGTTATATTGAACAGCATAGTCGAATCTACTTTGGATATTATCTGGGGTGTTACGCCTTTCTGGCACAAAAGAAACGCGTCTTAGAGAATAGTGAAATTCCTTTATCGTACAAGTGAAGTGTCCATTTCAACTAAATAAAATCATAGAAGACACACGGCTGATGGAATTACCGTAAGTCAAAAATATTCCTATTAATATTTTTGTCTATGCATTATTTATTGAATAAGTTGTATTCGCTGTGTTCATTCTCATACATAGAAATATCCAGGGTTTGCCTCCAGAATATTTAGATTTTTTTTGTTTACTACTACCCGCAAGCGCGGGTAGTTTATTTACTTGTTTTCTTTTCGTGTTTGTTTTGTCAGTGGGTTCAATAAACTTTATTTCATTATTAAAGTCGAGTGTTTAAATTGATAATATATTTCCTGACCTGGCCTTCAGGCAAGGACCAGCACGTTCTTCGAATTGGTGGGCCGGTTATAAAAGGGTTAAAAGGTAGGAAATCTTAATAATACTTCATTTAGTTTATTAATTAACTTCTGGTAATCGGACCCATTACAATGTTACTATTGGTGTAAAAGCAAAGAAATACTTTTCAAAATCAAACAATTTACTGTCATTGACGTAGAATTTTCAAAAATCGGTTTACATGTTAAGAAGAAGTAAAGTTAAATGCATGCATTGTTATTAAGTATTTATGAAATAGAGACTTATAAACAAAATAATAACAATAATATCCAGCTACTGCATGCACCGATTATACGAGCTGAACTTTGCTGGCCTTAATATTTGCGAAATCTGCTATTAATTGTCGTGTATCCAAACTATCTAGGATTTCATGTTGTATTGAAGCAATAGATAAATTACTTAGTCTTTGTTGATGCATTATAGATCCTAAATAATGTTTGATAATTTTTAACATTATCATAATTTTTAAATAAATAATTTTTAAAAAAATATTATAAAGCCAAAGTACTGTTTTTGGAAAAACTATGAAAAATGTTGAGAACCGGGTAGATATAAAGTTATGAACACATTGGAACAAGTACCACCCGGGGCTTCAGGCTACATCGATTTACCCGTGCCATTTAAATCAAGTATTAATTATTTTTTAACGATCAAACCAGACTTTTTGGTAGAACAGCAATTTAAATCCGCAGATTGGTACGTTCAACCGAAAATCGGTAGATCTACCGAAAAATCGGTAGACCTGGCAACACTGCCATGAGCTCTTAGCAGTTGTTGAATTTCGTCCGTTCTATGAAATCTAACGTTGTCCATTACAAAATATGTGCCTCGTATATGATCTTCGTCTAAGTGGCCAATTAATGTTATCAAGAATTCTCCAAAGTGGTCTGCATTGTATGGCCTATCTTGAACGGAGAATAAACATAATGAATTAATACGCATTACAGCATCAACCGAATAAGTACGGCCTCTTATTTGGGCCTTGACTTTGTTGGTTCTTGTATTTTTCTGTGATCTCTTCCATATGATCTTCTAGAATTCACTTGAATTCCAAATTCATCCATAAAAAATACTTTTTCTCTGTCAATCATCATTCTGTTATACTGAGCAGCATAGTCGAATCTACTTTGGATATTATCTGGGATGTTACGCCTTTCTGGCACAAAAGAAACACGTTTTAGAGAATAGTGAAATTCCTTTATCGCTCTATAACAACGTTTAGACTTTCGTTGTTATTCTGAGTGTATCCTTCCAAACAGCGTTCTAACAAATCAGCATCAATCAATCTATCGTATACCGGTTCAATTACATTTTGAACGACTACAGGAATAGAATTCTTATGTTTATAAGAATTCAAAGTTCCAGATGCCTTCGCTTTCTGATATGAACACCAGGTATCTCCACCGGACGGGCACTAGTCATGCTGTGGCTTTTCATCACTAGATATTTTATGGTAATAAATTGCCCATATCGCTTTTTTCATTGTTTCAACTGATGTATTTATACTCCTTCTAGTTGCAAGACCATAGTAAGCTGTTAACTCATCAATAAGCTTGGCTGTCAACTTCCCTTTGCCACCTATACCAGGATTATCTTTTTTTGCTTTACGTAATTGCGTACCAATTCGCTTTTTCACTTGACCTAAACATTCCTAAACTAAATTTTCATATGGCTTTGAGTCAACAATTTCTTTATAAATCTTACTGTCTCGTACGTTATAAAGTGTTTGGAATCTTTTGAACATTTCTGCAATACCGTCTACTTCCATTTTTCCAGCGGACTCTTCGTGATTGTCAGAACATTTACCTCCTGAGCCGTTCATTGCTCCACTCATTATACTCCTCAGTATTTTGAAAATTTTCCAAAATTCACAAGCTTTGCAGTGTGAACTTTTTACAATAAGATCAAGAACTTTTCCTGAGTAAAATGATATAAGAGTAGAAAGGGATGAGAAATCACTTTTCCAATTCTTATCCAATTCTTTTGCCTCTTGAACATCATTTTTCCTATCAAGTTCATTTAAAATTTTTGTTTTTGCTCACTATTGTCAAAGATTTTCCTCTTTTCCCCATGTTTATACGACACTTCACAACACACAACGGTATTAATATGCAGGTTACAGCAGGAAAGGTATACTCCCACCGCAACTCACATAATTGCGCGGTATAGAACATAACCCGGCGTTTTACATAAAACGGTGTTCACATAATAGCACATCTACCATTCAATTTTTTTTTTTTTCAGTGTTGGTGTATACAAAAACGGTCGCGTAGAGATCATAGCGAACGACCAGGGCAACCGCATCACCCCGTCGTACGTGGCGTTCACGGCCGAGGGCGAGCGCCTGATAGGCGACGCCGCCAAGAACCAGCTCACGACCAACCCCGAAAACACCGTCTTCGACGCGAAGCGCCTGATCGGCCGCGAGTGGACCGACACGAACGTCCAGCACGACATCAAGTTCTTCCCGTTCAAGGTCATCGAGAAAAACTCGAAGCCGCACATCCGCGTCTCGACCGGCCAGGGCGACAAGACGTTTGCGCCCGAGGAGATATCGGCCATGGTCCTGGGCAAGATGAAGGAGACGGCCGAGGCGTACCTGGGCAAGAAGGTGACGCACGCCGTCGTGACCGTGCCGGCCTACTTCAACGACGCCCAGAGGCAGGCGACGAAGGACGCCGGCGTCATCGCTGGACTGAACGTGATGAGGATCATCAACGAGCCGACCGCCGCGGCCATCGCCTACGGCTTGGACAAGAAGGACGGGGAGAAGAACGTGTTGGTGTTCGATTTGGGCGGCGGCACTTTTGACGTGTCGTTGTTGACCATCGACAATGGGGTGTTTGAAGTGGTTTCGACGAACGGCGATACGCATTTGGGCGGCGAAGACTTCGATCAGAGGGTAATGGATCATTTCATCAAGTTGTACAAGAAGAAGAAGGGTAAGGATATCCGGAAGGACAACCGTGCCGTTCAGAAGTTGCGTCGTGAAGTCGAGAAGGCAAAGCGAGCTTTGAGCGCGAGTCACCAGGTAATAATAGTAACTTTGTTAAGTAATTTTTCTTAGTAAATAACCAAACAATTCCAAAAAAAACGTTATACATTTTTAAAAGTTAAATCCAATATCGTTATTTACACATTCAATAACTCTTTTTCCGTTTAATAATAACATACAATATGGTATGTTAACATCAGAAAATAAGGGCATTATTACTGTTGTTGAAAGTTGGGTTTATTCATTGCATGTCAGATTCTTTAATGTTGTTGATGAAATAATTATTAAACTTTTCAACAAACTCAACACCTTCAAACACCGTCCCTTCAATTAAAGTTTATTTGATTACTTGTTTTGTTACTTGTATGATTAGATAGAATCTTCCATATTTTTTCACTGTTATTTGTTTATTCATCCAATTTATTCAAACAATACTGAGAGATAAAACGTATCTCTTTGATTTATTTAGGTTAGGATCGAAATTGAATCCTTCTTCGAAGGAGACGACTTCTCCGAAACATTAACCAGAGCGAAATTCGAAGAGTTAAACATGGACTTATTCCGATCGACCATGAAGCCGGTACAGAAAGTCTTGGAAGATGCGGACATGAACAAGAAAGACGTGGACGAAATCGTATTGGTCGGCGGTTCGACGCGTATCCCCAAGGTGCAGCAACTGGTCAAGGAGTTCTTCGGCGGCAAAGAGCCGTCGCGCGGTATCAACCCCGACGAGGCCGTCGCGTACGGAGCCGCGGTACAAGCCGGCGTCCTTTCCGGAGAGCAAGACACCGATGCCATCGTGCTGTTGGACGTCAACCCGTTGACGTTGGGCATCGAGACCGTCGGCGGCGTGATGACGAAGCTGATACCGCGCAACACCGTGATCCCGACGAAGAAGTCGCAGATTTTCTCGACGGCCGCCGACAACCAACACACGGTCACGATCCAGGTGTACGAGGGCGAACGTCCGATGACCAAAGACAACCACCTCTTGGGGAAGTTCGACTTGACGGGAATCCCGCCGGCGCCGCGCGGCATCCCGCAAATTGAGGTGACGTTTGAGATCGACGCAAACGGAATCCTGCAAGTGTCGGCGGAGGATAAAGGTACCGGGAACCGAGAGAAAATCGTGATTACCAACGACCAGAACAGGTTAACTCCGGAGGATATCGATCGTATGATTAAGGATGCCGAGAAGTTCGCCGATGACGATAAAAAGTTGAAGGAGCGCGTCGAAGCTAGAAACGAGTTGGAAAGTTACGCGTACTCGCTAAAGAATCAGTTGCAAGACAAAGAGAAGTTGGGTGCAAAGGTTTCCGATGATGAGAAAACGAAAATGGAAGAAGCCATCGACGAAAAGATTAAGTGGTTGGACGAAAATCAAGATACCGAAGCGGAAGAGTACAAAAAGCAAAAGAAGGAACTCGAAGATGTCGTTCAGCCGATTATCGCGAAACTGTACCAAGGCGCCGGTGGGCCGCCACCGCCGCCAAGTAGCGATGAGGACGACCTGAAAGATGAACTGTAACGACAGTAATAAGAACATAAGACTGAAGAAGAAGTAAAGTTTTTTTTTAGCGCAAGACTTAATCGATAATAACTGAGACAGTGTGTTCCAGTTTGTGTGAATGTTGCAGTGAAACATGCGAAAAAGATACTTTTTTTATCGTAATATGTGATTGTCTCCCAACAAATTATTTTTGTTAGGTTTATAATTTCCCCCGTACCCCCCTACTATTATTATTACATTGTTGAACGAAAAAGAAAAGAATTTTATATTTAAAGCAGCATTTTTCTGTGAACAACCAAGATCATCGTGGTTATTATTAAATATTTATTTATTATTTCACTTCCCTTGCGTTTACGTCAAGTATTAGTGTACTTTATATGCTAGATTGTTTGTAGCTACAAAAGAAAATCCAATTATACAATAATAATGTATACTAATAATTGAGGTAGAATTTTTTTTTCAATAAAAAATATAAAGGTGTAAAAATTGCAAGTCGTTTTATTTTCTCTTTGTCTCCCGTACATGATGAATCACCTATCTTTCTTTGTTTGATTAAAATAATCTATCATTATTAAATTGTGCTCTCTCATTATACCAAAGTCAGTTGCAGTGTAGTGCTGAATATATTCTTGAAAATAATATGTTACATGTAAGTACCCATTTTTTAAGTTTTTCTGATTTTAAAGAATATAAATAAATAGAAACACTTTGCTTTTAAACGAATGCACAATTGTATTTAAGTATCATACATAAATTACAACATTGAAATAATACTATCCGTTTATCTGAATATACCTACTGTCTTTTATTTTATTCATTTATTTTTTCAACAAGAATTCTTTCTCAGCTCTTCCGTTAATTGTTCCATAAGCGGTTTGACTTCCGTTTTAAAAATGGACGATTGGGTGCCGTGAGTGATTTTCAAGATATCGAATGCCTTCTTCACAAAATCGGCTGCCGAAGTAGGTTGTTCTAATAGAGCTGTTATTTTAGCCAACTTCATATACAATAATCCTAATAACGGATTGATATCATTGTAATAAAACCTTTAAAAAAAAATAGATTACGTTTTAGGTTTAGATGTATTTATATGCTTACAGATATCCTTCGAGTAGTTTTAAGCCAACATTCTGAGCTTCATCCCAGTATTCGAAATCGATACAACTCTCGAAGAAAAGATCTAAAATTTTAATCCGCAACACGTTCAGTTTATGCAGCACGTTTTCTTGACGTTTTAAGCAAACTCTGCACAAGTCATAATCTGTGTTTACCACGTTAAGAAAGTATTAAACAGTATTTTTATAAAATGATAATTATTTTCAAAAGGATACAGGACAAATTTGTCATTTTGTCTATACTTTCCTTGCTGTAAGCTGTCACTTCTTTAAATTCATTTATAAACTCCTCCTCTGGTGTCGCATGACATTTTACACAAGCAACTCCATTCGAAAACGTGTACATATCTATAACACCGTCGCACTTTTTTCGTTGACAAGCCGCTCCGTACATGACGTATACGCTAGAGTGGTCTGAACATCGCGGACATTTGCAAAAGAAATAGTACTGCTTCTCCAATTCATCCCGACAGTCTTGTGGGGTATTTAAAATATCTATATAACTTATAAAAACCTGCAAAACACGTATTTCTAATTGTTGTTCCTTTTTTTCTCAATTTATAATTATTACCTTAGTCCAGTCCAATATCTTCATATCTACTAGAGTGCGAATAGACAAAGTTGTGCCTTCGAAGATAGCCACTGCATTCGGCTCGCAAGAATGATCGAGAATTGACGCTGCTAAATAAATGCCAACTCCTAACGATTTGAATTCTACATCGCATATGTTAAAGCTATTAATTATCATCTGCAATTAACACAAAATGAGTCGGTAAAAATTGTAAATGTTCACTGTGGCTTACTCGACCGTATATTCCCATTAACTCTGCTGAGTTCGGCAAAGAAATGTCCTGTAAGAATTCAAATAGTACCGCACAAATTGACGTGAAATGTTCCATACGCCGTTCGTCCAATTTCAAATCGGTATAATCTATAATTAAACTGGGTTATATCTTTTAGTTCATAACTAGTTTAGAGGATAGACAGCGATTTTTAAACTTGTACCCTTTTCTTAATATACTTTTTGTAGTAGTTATTTTGTAATAAGATTTGTGTTTAACTTGTGTTCTTTCCAATTTTTTTCATTTATCAAGCTGTCTACCCCTCGTTAAAATGTTTTTTTACGTGACATCAGATGTTTAAAAGACCGAAACTGGTTATGCGTATAGTACGATCGGTTCCCATCTCCGCCCTTGCTCAATTTCCGGATGATCCTGGCCATAAGCCTGACCGCGTCGGGAACAATCCTCGGTGCCACTTTCTTCAGATTATCGCATTCCGACTTGTGCGAAATCCACCCTTCCCGTTGGCACACCTTGCCGCAATAGTGAACGTAACGGCAGTTGGAACATTTCTGCAACTGTCCCCTACGCAACGACGACAACAAGAGTAATAATAGTGGTATATTAATAAGCGTGCGTGGATTATTTATGAGTGGATTATAAATACATCGGGTTGCATTACGCACTTACTTGGCAAAACAGTGGTCACAATTGTCTGTTCTGTATTTAGAACTTAGTACATATACGAAGGGGTGTTCTTTCAGTAAGACGTCGCCGGCTCTTAAATTCGAAGTTGCGAACATAGCTTTCAATTAAAAATAGATATCTGTCTGCCTTGGAAGAAAGAGAAGTACGTCAGGTTCAAAACACTATGTTTGGAATGATACAAGTTAATTTTAGTACTGTTAAAACTTGTATAGAGTAAATAAAAGTTCAATGTGATGGGTTACAGTTATAAATAACGGAAGGGTTTAATATGTATAGATAATAATCTTTATTTATTAATTAAAAACAAAAACGTATAAATCAAATATGACGTTTATTGACGTAAATTAACCTAAAAAAATCAGCTGTCCACTAACTTCAAAACGTTAACATAGAAATGCATTTTTTGCAGTATAAATTAAATGAAAAAAGATCTTGATAATAACAAAGGCCATAAAGTTGGCTTGTGGTCAATAAATTCCCGGTTAATAACAATTAAACGGTGCGATAATTAAGTTTTTCACGGTTGGCGAAGCTGTTCTATTAAGTGGAATTGGCAACAGTGCCGTCCCATTGAAAAATCAAATTACTTCTCAATTGTCATTGACAGAGAGCGTATTGTGTTCGTTTTAAATGATGTTTTTGTACCGCGTTTGTGAAAAATGGAGGTGATAAATCTGATGACTAACATAAATAGTAGGTTCGGAACGCTCTTCGGCCTTACATGGGGCGGTGATATTTATAATAACGTGAAAGAATCGTACGAGGTATCGGCCACTATTTATCCTTGATGTTGTTTATCAAGTTTTGAAAAGTTAACTTTTCACGTTTTTACACACGTGTTGCGCGCATTAACCAATTTCCTCCGTCTCTTTCAGCCGATTCACATTTTCCTAATCGTCATATTCCTGGTGGCGCTAATAGTTACGGTAATAGTCGTGAAAAGATGGCACAGGCAAGGTAGGAATTTTGTCGCTATAATTTTTGTCATCCTCCCGTTCATAAAAGCCCTGTTTGTAGAAATGCTAATGAAACAATCGTTGATAAGGCAGTCATCGACGAGATTCCGGAAAAGGGACAAGGCCCTTTTCTACGGACGAAAAATGTTGAGGAAGGTCCGTTCGATATCCGGTCAGGTTAGGAATTCCGGACAGGGCAGAAAGCGGAAAATGGTTATGAAATTCGCCAGGAGATTGTTGCAGTTGAAGAAAGACACTGATACCGAACAGCTGAAGGTAAGTGGTCACCTTGAAAATAATATGTTTACTATGTCATTATCCTATAATGATTACTTAGTTCAATAAATTATTTATTCATTGTGAGAAATAACGCGAAATGAAAAATATGTTTTTATGAATAAATAATATCAAGGACTTCTGTGCGAAATAGCAGATGTAATATTATAGGAACCTTAAAGATTAGATAAGTCGTAAAAAATTATAAGGAAATGGAAATACATATTATACTTTAGTCTTTAGTGTATATATTTCTTTTTTTTATTGTTTTTAATTTTAAGTAACATAGATTAATCTTTTTTAAGCGGGTAATGTTTGTTACCAATTACAGTAGATATCGTTTATAACGATGGTGAAGGGACCGGAAGAATTTGATCGTTATAACAGTAGATCGCTATAAAAAAAACACGCTATAAATAAAGAAAATCAACATTTATTGATAGAAAAAGTGTATTGTATATGGACTATTACATTTTACAAAAAGAATTTGTAGTACATATTACGTACAGATTATGTGTAGTATTATATTTTATCAAAAAAAGCCGTTAATTTCGTTTGTCGATGTAGTCGTTTGCTTTTCAAGAATTTGGCTTCGGTTAACTTTTCTAGATGGGAAATGGCGGATTCTGTGTTTGCTTGTTTCGAATCTTGATTGAATATGAAATAGTTCCGAAGGATTTGGATTGTGGAAAGCGCTTCCCTTATAGATGGCGGCGCAAATTCGTCAAACTCCCCATCGTCG
>JAWQRJ010005701.1:0-10065 GCA_033557515.1 Diorygopyx duplodentatus | reverse complement strand
TTTTAAATTTCAATATTATTTCCCGGAAATCAAAGTCGTAGTTGTTTTTATGAATTGTCTGGGTGGGAAGCTTCTTTGTAGACACCTCAATAAGCTGTATAACAAATTTAAACGTCGTAGCCTTCAATCAATCTCGATAAAACTGGTTGTTCAAAAATTAAAATCATCAAATGAAAAAAAATCTTTATGGAAAATGAAACTTAAGGGGACGATAAATAAGCTTCTTTAAGAAGAAGATCTCAATAACAAAGACTTCTTAGTCAACCGCATTAAAATCTTTTAAATTTCAATATTATTTCCCGGAAATCAAAGTCGTAGTTGTTTTTATGAATTGTCTGGGTGGGAAGCTTCTTTGTAGACACCTCAATAAGCTGTATAACAAATTTAAACGTCGTAGCCTTCAAATCAGTTAGTTCTGAAGATGCCGTCTGCAATGAGCGGCGAAACGTCAACGGAGAGTTGCTTCACAGACGCGGCGATCACCGGAAAGCCAAAGGATACTGTAAATACCTTTTTAAGTAACTGTAAATCATGTTAAGTTTAAAAATAACAATAACAAATTTCATAAATGTTTCAAAGAAAGTCTAATATTTAGTATGCTCAGGTTATATAGGAGTTTAAATTAAATAATTTCCATAAAAAGCATTTTTTTGTTCGATACAATCCGCTTTTGTTTTACTCACCTAAACTTGTTTCCGCTGTAAACGAATGCTTCGTTCCCCTGTTCGACTCAAATATAAACCCCGGTAAATCCTCCCTCAAGATCGTAGCTTGTTGTTGCCCGTCGGAGTTGTGAATGTGCAGTTCGGCCTCTCTCCGTGAGGTCAGGGACCAATTTCCGACGACGAGCCTCGTTTGGCCCGGCTTCGACAAGATCGGCTGGGAATTCGCCGTATTTCTTACGGCCGCTCTGGCTTTCTGCAGTTTTTCGAGAAACTCGCCGCGGTTTTCTGAAACGGACAGAAAATGCGCACGACTTATTATGCTGTGCCAAATTAGCCCGGTCGATTTGTTGATGATTTTGATTTGAAAGTGATTAAAATTAGATATTATTAGACACGTAACGTAACGAGAAATTTCTAAACTTTTTTTTAAAGTACTCTTATTATAAACATTTACGCAAAAAAAAAAGACGAAGAAAATAATGATTTATAAAAGGTAAATTGAAGTGAACGTTACAGACACATGACATGAAAATTCTTAATAATGTTGGAAAATTAAAACGTAATAGAAGCGAAGCGTATACTTAATAATAAAACAAAGCTTAAGCCAGCTGGAGCATCTATGCGTACTAAACAGAAAATAATACTCAAGCACTTACCGTCAGTGGTATGCGTATCGGTGGAACGACCCTTGCCTATCAAAAAACAAAAACAACAATCACTTGTGTTACAACAACACTTTAAGACAAAAAGAAAAGTCAAGTCAAAATCAAGTTATATCAAATCAGAAAACGGTAACTAAGCAAATTAGCACTAGACTATGTATTCGAATATACAGAGTCAACAATTAAATATGCCGACATATGTTTTGATGTCTTTTGGTTTAGTATTAGAACTTCCTTGTCCATAAAATATGTCCTCATATCTAACGTATACCTGTATATTATACCGAGAACAATACATACAGATAGTTCGTTTACAACACTTGTATACCACCTTTGCTCTGGACAAACATAACCAAAGCAAATATACATAACGTACATCAAATGTCTCAAATAAAAATAATAAACAATACTTATCTGCTCTTTTATTTTGGTACGCTTTCTTGTGCATTTCTACACTTAGAAATGTTGTACATCTACTTACAGGTTTTATTTTTATCAAAAGATAACAAATGAACTTGAGTCCCAAAATGCAAAAGACATCATAGGTACCACATGCTCGGAATAGTTTCATTGGAAAAAAAAAAGAAAAGCCGCTGTAGAGAAAAAGCATTAAAAGAAGCAAATTAACCAAGATCCAGACTCTGCGTTAGACAAAGGGTTAATTCCCCGAAAAATTTAACACTTTTCCTCCAGAACGAATGACAAGTCTGCACCACCGAGGGTACATATATGCTAAATATAGAAAACGAAATGATAAACAAAATCGCAAATGGAACGATAAAAAATAATTGTCGATGGTGAGTCGAGTGTGCGAGAGAACTGACGCTTTAGGGTGGGGGGGCAAACGTACCGGAAGTGTCCGCTCCGCCCTCCGGTGAACCGCTGCTGTACATGGTGGCCAGTTTGCCGTCGAGGATGAAGCGGAACCAGCCGTTCGAGCCGTTCGACAGTTCTAGGGCTGCCGCGTCCGACCAAATATAAAGACAATCACGACCCCTACACACGCACCAATCCTTCCAATGGTACGCCTTGCCCGCCAGTACCTCCTTCGCGTCCTCCATTTGGGACTGTTCGGTCACATCTGGAACAACACACGAGCTACGTTGTCTTTTTTTCCCCGCGCTCATCGACATATGCCACGTGTCGTGCAAATTGCGCAAAATTGTAATAAAAATTGAATTATTAATTTCACAAAATTATAAAATTTAATAATTGACCAAAATCTGGGACCTGACGAACAGATGTCTCATTTTTGAAAACTATGCTATTTTTAGGAAAAAATTATCTAGAAAAAATCCTAGAAACAATAAAAATCCATAAAACATCTTAAAAACCTCAATAGAGATGCAGCATTCCCCCTCCATCACACCTGGAAATCTGTCATTAACCTGACCTATTCCGTTAGCAACTAATCACCGACTCGAACATGTTCACTTACAAAATCTTTAAATGTCAATAATTAATTCGAATAAATCATTTAAAATCAATTCTTTGAAATAATGAATTTCCCTTTTTTAAGGACATGCAACTACATAAAAATATTCTGAAAATAGAAATCGTTACTCGCCAATTAAATTTCAATAAGCACCGACACGTAGCGTATTCGATGAATCTTCTCGTGTTTTTTTTTTTTCCTTCCGACATATCGACTATAAAAACCAACACTAAATAGAATGAATTTGTGTGGGATACGTACGGGGTAGGCTCACGGGTGTGTACGGATTGGAAGGATTGGCTTCGTTTTTAGGCGGTCTAGGTTAGGGAAGAAACAAGCGCACAAACGACTACGGCGCGCGCGTCATCTAAGCGGAACCGACAAGCGAAAATTGGCCACCGACCTTGCTCGGACCCCTGCTCGTTCTCGTCCGTGTTGTCGGCCGAGTCGGCGGGCCCCGTCAGGCCCTGCACCTTCGAGAAGATCCCGAGGCGCGCAAAGTGGTCCAGGAATATCTCCTGCGCCTTCAGCATCAGGTCCTGTATTATGGCGAGCACGACCAGGTGACCGTCCTCGTCCTCCTACAAGAACGGAAGGGTAACTATAAGCGGTGTTGTAAAAAACGGGAACGAGAGCAAACACAAATTAAAAAAAAAGAAAAGAAAAAGTTCCCTCTTGTTTAGTGACAAGAATACAATACAAAAGAAAAAAATTACATTTAGGCACATTGAATTATCGCAGAATACGTATTAAATATGCACACTCGTTTATTTAATTTTTAAAGTTAGTTTAGGCATTTTTTTTAATTTTGTTTAAGTCGGGAGTAGCTAACGACAAAATAAAAACTGAAAACTAACCATCACGGGTTGAGACGAGTGTACTATGTGCCTGTCATGCGAAAAAGTAGCTCTAACAGTGCGTACAAACACACTCAGTGTGACTCCGCGCATGGTAGCAGTAGCCGGCCAGCTATAAGTAATCTGCAAAATGCAGCAGCGTCAATAATATAGTCTAATGTCTATACAAAATAATCGTAAAGAGCTATTAAAAAATATAAATAAATAATCAAATTAGGACCATCGTTAACGCAGGTTTTTAGTTTAACTTTGTTGCAAAACATACTCTGTTTCAAATACATTCATAGCTTTATTTTTAAGGTATTATTAATCAAGATTCGTAAAGTATCATGAAGAGCATTAATGATTTTTGCATAAAATACTTAATAGCCTCATTTATTGACCTTCTATTTATGGACCTTTTGATAATAATAATAATAAGCTTTATTGGTCCAGAAGAGTACAACAATTTAACAACAACATGAAAGATGAAAATATAGCCATTCGACTGTAAAATTGCCGAACAAACAAACAGATATTACCATCGAAGCAAGTCAAAATATAAAAAGAAACATAAAACATCAAAATAGACGTAATAGTGTGCAAACTAAAAATATTTGTTGGACTAATAATATTGATGGGTGACAAACAATTTGACGGATTACTGGTCTAACCAACCCTTTGATCGCGGCACTAATTTATTCAAGTACAATGAGAAGGAATCGTTCCCTACAGATTCTCTTTTTTGCACTTCAACAATGAAGAAATTGGAGAAAAACCTGCACGATTAGTGAAAGTTCAATTCGTGATCGACTATTTACAGGAAAACTTCAGACCATTTACACTCCAAAATAAAATCTTTCTTTACATGAAGCAATGATTCCGTGGAAAGGAAGACTACTTTTCAAAACTTACAATCCAAGTAAAATTGTAAAGTATGGAATCCTGTGAAAATAATGCGTAAATAAAAAAAGGTATTTTTTTGTAACAATACCTTAAAAGCATCATATTTTATAAGTTCTGAAAGTTTTGTGCAAATCGATTAAAAAATAAATAAGTTATGATGAGTTTA
The DNA here is from genome assembly GCA_033557515.1 of Diorygopyx duplodentatus. Lineage (NCBI taxonomy): Eukaryota > Metazoa > Arthropoda > Insecta > Coleoptera > Scarabaeidae > Diorygopyx > Diorygopyx duplodentatus. The sequence goes on along the minus strand of JAWQRJ010005701.1, from coordinate 5,395 downwards.
GCAAATTTTGAGACAGCTCCAATTTTGCAAACGTAAACGTGCGGCCTACGCTATGTCTCAGAATTCGTAGCGGTCCTTAAAGTGTTAAGTCTGCTAGATCACGTGGTTTAGTTTTGTACACCATTGTATTTATAGTTTTTTTTCGGTTTCATTTATTAACTTCAAATTCGTCAAATGTGACAATTTTGAAAACTTATTTCGAAAATATCGCTGAATCACATTTTGAAGCTGTCAAATGGAAATTTTTCGTGGGAAACTACAGGAACGGTCTACAATGTGGTATTCCAGCTAGAGCTAAACATTAATGGAACTGTTGTAAATATCTGTAAAACCTTGATAATAACAATACAAAAAAAAAACTTAGATCTTTCTGCTAATAATTTGTGTATCTTATGTCTATGTAAATATTCGGTGTCTGCTAATTTTGAACTACATGATGTTCAATTGTTTCACTTTTAGGTTGACTAATCTACGTAGGGTAGATCCCGCATTTAATTTAAATATATACTTCTGGTATTTTTTCGTTGCAACAGAAGGTTGCGAATTGTCTGCAGGTGCTCGATAGGATGTTGAACACAAGCCGAACCCATTGTTTCTAGCATATGGTGGTCACTGAGAAGAAGAGCGGATTCCGGGAGAAAAGCATTTATATGCTTACTTTTCCTCCTTCTTCTTTATCTCTGCTTCCGTCTTAATTTTTCTTCTTCCATTTCTTTCATTCTTTTCTGCTCTCTACCCTTTTTTTCCTACTTCTTTCGTTCGTTTCACATCTTTTTTCTGGTTTATTATCAATCTGACTTCAACCTTCTTTCTACTTTGCTCTACCTTTCTTCTTCATTCTCCTTTTCCATTTTGCTTTTCTGCGTCCTTTCTTCCGTATTCCCACTTTTTTCTTTCTTCTCTATCTCCTCTTACATCTTCATGTTTCTTCTTTCTATTTCAAAGAATTAGGTTCGTCAGTCTTTTTGCCCTCCCCTCATTACTTAACGCACTATTTCTTTCCCCTTCCTCTGGATTCTTATTTTTGTTCCCTCTATCTTTGTTCATCTGAGTATTGCACTTTTGTCCGCCTTTCCTTCTTCTTTCCTGCTTCTTCCGTTTTCCTTATTTCATTCTTTCTTCTCCCTTCAACCTATATTAATCGATTACTCCACCTTCTTTTAGTTTCGCACTTTATGCTACCGTTGTCTATATTTCTTATAGCTAAATTTTGATGCGTTGTTGCTTCGTTTGCTTTGCTCTTCCCACCTCTTGCCGTTCTTCCCCATTTCTTCCACATTCCTTCTTTCCTTTGTTTATTTTTTCTCCAAACTTCTTCTACCTTCTTCCTTTTATCTTTCTCCGTCGAAACCTCGCTCGTTTTGTTAGTTCGCATTGTATTGGGTTAATACTGTTTGGATTGTATATTTCTTCCTTCTTTCCTTTTCCTTCCGCCTTCTCCCCTTTCTCTTTGCTTCCGATTTATTTCTTCTTTCTTGCTCATTCTTTTATCCGCAAGTATCCGCATTCTTTTATAAGTATCCTATCTCCTTTACTTTACACTTCTCCTTTCTATATTTTTTAAAATCTTATTGTTCTTCTCAGCTTTCTTCATTCACATTCTTCATTCACATTCTTCTTCTCCCTTTCTGCCCTTCTTCTTTCTTCTTCCTGCTCCTTTTCACTTTTTTTTGTAAATCTTTTAGTTCCCAAAACGAATGCGCACATTATCATATACATCGAATTCTAAGCTCCTTCTGTAATTTCTAAGAGAACTGCTCTTCAAATGCCGTCTATTTTCCATTCCTTCCGTTTTCTCTCATCTTTCTTTTTTTCCCGTTCTTTCCCTGCTCTTCTTTCGATGCGCCTTTCTTTTTCTTACATCGTACATTTCTGCCGTACACTGAAGTCTTGTCCATTTTCAATTTGCCTACTGCTTCTGTACCCGTCTATTCTTCGACTTTGCACAACACCAAAAGCGATGAAATTTTGGATTTTCCCTCTATCTTCTTTCCTTATATTTTTCAGTATTTTTACTTTCTTAATCTTTTTCTCTTCGTTTTTTGTCGCTTTGAAATTTTATATTTCTCTGTTGGTTTCTCCCACCTCCTTCCTTCCTTCTTACTTTCTTGATGTTGGCAAATATTATATGTCAACAGAGATGTCATAAAGATGTTGACAAATAAACTTATTTGTTAAACCTTAAACCCTGAATTAGGGTGTCACACAACCTGCTTCTATTTTGCTTTTTCTTCATTATTGCTCTTCTGCCTTCTATGGTTCTTCGATTTCGTACTTGTTCCGTTTTTGCTCTTCCTCCCATCTTGTATCATCTTGCTCCTCTTTCCTTCTTTCTGCTTAATCTTTCTTTTCCTCTTCATCTTTCTTCGTCACTTTGAAATGCCGCCTCTCTCCATTGTTGTCTCCTCCTTCTTCCGCCCTCTTCCTTTTCCATCTCCTTTCTTTCGCATCTTTTCTTTAATTGTCCACTCTAGAAGACCACACGAATCGTAGATGAGACTGTGATTCCTAAGAGATTTTTGGCTCTTCCTTCCGTCTTCTCTTGTCTTGCACCTACTTCTTTTTCTCTTTCACATTGCAACTTCTTCTTTTATTCTTTCTTTTTACTTCTAATTCCTTGCTCTTTCCTTTTCTGCTCGCATCTCCTTTCTTTCTTTTTCTTTCCTCACCTTTCTTTTTTTCTCAGTTGTTTTTTTTTCCTTGAGTCTTCCTCTATTCTTGTGTCTTCTTGTTTTGGCTTCGTCCATTTTCCTTCATCATCTTTCCTCTTTCCTGTTTCTGCTCATTCCTTCTTCTTCATATGAAGATCCGTTTGAAAATTGTAGGAATCAAATTCGTAGGGGAAAGGAAACGAACAAGTTGCGTTTTAGGTAGAAAAGATTTTGAACATTTTCCATCAGATATTTAGGAATGTTATTAATGTTGAAGAAAACTGAAATAATTGCAGATTAGTTTAAAATTAAAACTCCTATAGTGCAATCCTTGTTCAGTAATGATAAAACATACAATTGAATAATTTTATACAACCATAGTACCTATTGTTGGTTTGGAGTGTTAAAACATTGAAGTAATAATAAAAATATATTTTATACAGTCGTACCTTTAATACATTTTATAAGTGCCCCCATTTCGGGTATTTACCCGGGTAAATATCCCAAACTACCCTGGGTATTTACCCGGAAAAATAAATACCCAGGTATTTTACATCACTAAGTACATCTGTGTACTCTACGAACCTTGATTACGATTAATGCAATAGATTACCTTCCGATCGGTAGAGTTGATGTATTCTGAAGTTGAACATCGTTTTATCGAACAATTTTTGTTGTAGGAAACCAAACAAAACCTCATTTAACCTTAAACTGAAAGTGTTTGATACAACGGAAGACTGCACCCACTTACCGTTTGTCAGAAATTGTACACATAACAGAAGACATTTTGTGTTTTAGACAATTTTCAGACCAATCATATTTATCGAGATAAGTTACTATCAAACAACTTTTAATGGTCCATAATTTAAAAACGGAAAAAATACTGTCTGTTGCAATATATAATAAAAGGTTAATTATAATATGAAAAATGTGATTTCAAAGAACAGATTGATTTCAAAGACAGTTTTGTAGTAACTAAAAGAGTTGTCATAAATGTAACACTTCTGAAACAGAGTACGTTCACAAATAAATAGTTTTTTTGTAAACACTACATTACAATATAGGAGAACATCACTGCAAACAAAGTGTACACTATCTACAACACACACACAACATATAATATACACAGATTGAAAATGAAGGGCACAGTTGGCAGACTTGAATTAGTAAATTGTGGTTGAGAATGACCAAGACGTGAAGTCAAATGAATAAATTAACTGTCATTCTAACAGTGGCGTCTTTTTATAATCGTCCTCGAATTATAATTTTACTTTATATTTAAAAGTTTCTTCAGGAAGTGAACTTTAAGGGAGATTAACTGAATCTCAGTTATGCCAACTGAAGCATTCAATTTAAATCATGTGTTATGCAAATAATACTACAGGGACAGAGTGGTTAAGATAACTTATCACACGGATAACTGTCATGACTAAGGCAAGGCATCTCCTGTAAAAACATATACACTAAACCTGAAATAAGCAAACTAAAACAAAATAATAATTGTTTTCGTTGTTCGTTCTTCTGTTCTAAGCCGCCAAATAACAACTTGATTAAAAAAAAATCATGCAGTCTAAATCTAGACAGTACCGATTGCAAACAACATTAACCAGATTAGTGTGCTTAATAACGGTTTATGTGCCTTTAGGACTACTGCGATTAATTTCGATGAGTCCCGCTTAAGTTCTTACCTCGTTGTCCAATACGGTGGCGATGACCTCGACGAGCTGCGTACCGAAATTGGTGGCGCACGACTCGGGGGAGCAGAGTTCCTCGAGCAGACTGGGCTGTATGCAGTGGATCATCTTCTTTATCAGTCCGAGGCTGGCCTTCCTCACCGACGGCAACATCGTCGCCTGAAACGTCGCGCAGAACACCGGCAGCAGCCTTCGCAGGTAGATCGGCGCCATTTCGGGGTCGCCCTTCGGCTCGAGGCAGTCCTCGGGCTCGATGTCCGACTTGCGGAGAATGTCCTTGTCGATGGGGATCATCCACTCGCCGGGCGATTGCAGAATTGCGGCCACCTCTCTGTGACCTGTAAAAAAGGAAAAACTCAATCAAAACACATTTGTATTTTATCCTCGCATCCTACTCTTTTACTCTGAAAATTAATTCTGGTATGTTTTCTTTAAATATTGTTTTATTTTAAGATTGGAACTGTGGAGAGAAATGGAGGGAAAGAGACAGGAGAGATGAGTGGACATATTACGTACCTTCATCTACTCGCTCTCTGGCTTTATCTAACGGTGTTTTACCGTCCTCATCTCTCAGATCTGGGTTCGCTCCGTAACGTAACAAAACTTTGGCGATAGCCGGCCGACCAAAACACGCGGCGTAATGCAACGAAGAACTACGTTGGCCCTTGTTGACGTCGGCTCCTCGATCGCAAAGGTACTCGACCATTTCGACGGTGCCGAACGCCGACGCCCAATTTAACAACGTCTGCCCTACGTCGTCCATAAAGTTAACCTAGAAACGTAATTAATAACGCGATAACTAGGGCCCGGATCTTTATTTATTAATAAAAAAAATTAATACACAAAAGGCTAGAAATGATACAACTTACAATTAATTAAATTTATATTAAAATCATTTGTTTACACTGCATGTAAATGGCTTTTTAAATGATCGAAAGTAAAACTTCTTTGATTATCTCGAAACAAAGCTTTATATCGGGGGAAGCTTCTTTCCACATCACATGAAGTAATTGGAGCATCACATTATTATATGATGCTCCAATTACTTCA